>AFIV01000450.1:0-74502 GCA_000223765.2 Zymoseptoria ardabiliae STIR04_1.1.2 | reverse complement strand
GCTTTTAAATTTTCGTAACGTATAGTCGACCTTATTAATACTAAGGATAGTCGACGTAATAGCTATAAATATCTCCTTACGGCTAAGCTTAATACCCTCGCCCTAAAGGGCGGGAAGGATCTTAATATATAGGTATATACCGTCTCCGTATTACTCTCGTCTAGGAGTATCGTCGTCTTTACTACGCTTATAGCTCCTTAAGAAGGCGACCTTTAGTTCTACGCGTAGAGCCGTAGGTAGTTTCTCGGGCGCGAAGGTAGGGAGGGGGATCGATATAGTAGATAAACCTAATACTAATAAGTTACGGAACGAAGTTAATAGATAATCGACCTTAGTCGTACGACCGAGGCGACTCGTACCTTTACCTTTCTTTACCGGAGCCGACATTAACGCCTTTAACGTCCCCTTCGTCTTCGGTATAGCCTTCGTTAGCTAGTTTAATAGACTAGCTACGCTTTCCTCTATCGCTATAAAGACCGGCTTTAATAGTAGTTACGCCCGACTCTTTAATACTACTTTAGTACGCTTACTAGTTTCTTTTATTAGCGAGGTAGGGTTAGTCTTAACTCTACGTTTACCGGTAATACTATCTAGGGCTAGTAACGGTAAATTAGAGGACTTAGGGTCCTTCTACTTTACCGCGTCCGTAAAGGTCTTTAAAGGTAGCTCGGAGGTACCGGTAGATTTAATAGTAGGAGTCGTCGGGACGACGAGGTTTAATAAGGGCACCTTAATAGTATCCTTAACTTTACCGCCGGACGACTCTATATTAATGTCTCTATCTATATCGGTAACTAGCTAAGAGGGGATAGTAGTATCGTTTCTAGCTTAGCTAGATACCGCTTTCTTACCTAGATACGGGTTAATTAACTAGTATTTAAGGCTATACTTCTTATACGGCTTCGAAGGTAATTTACCTCTCGCCTTTACCTCTAACGTAGCCTTCCTCTTATCCTCGCGTATTACCTTATCCTTCTCCTTCTTATTCGTACTTTAATGTACCTTCGTATTATTCTTCTCTTACTTTTTATTAGCTTCTTCGGCCTAATCGATCTTAGAGGAGGAGGATAATAGCGTTAGTATATCTATAACTTTCTTATAGCTAAGTAGCTATCGAGTATATAATAGATTAGTATCGGACTCTTCTTCCTACTCGTATAGGGCGTCGTCGGATAAATCTAACTTATACTCGCCTAGTTTTAGTTAATTCTTACGAAGGTATCTATTAACGGGTTTAAAACTAGGGGAGCGACTCTCTAATAAAGGCTAACCTCCGTCTCGCGTAAACATCGTACGTACGTAATTAGCTATAGGCTTATAAATCGAGGTTACTTTTCGAGTATACTACTTTATAAAAAATAAGGGTAGTTTATAATGTTTAAAACCTATTATAGGCGCCGCTCTAGCTCTATACGGTTTAGTAGAGTCGGTTGTTATACTTAAACTATTACCGTATTTAAAAGAGGAAGATATAGTCTAAAAGGACTCTACTATAACTAGGTCTCTCCTAAACCGGTAGGTAAGTATAACTACTTAATCCGCCGGCCCGATAAAGGGCTAAGCGCTTAGGTCCGAATTATACTATTATACTATAGGTAAAAACTTAATCGCCCTACTTATTAAACCGACCTCGTATTAAGGTAACCCTACTACCTTATAGTATAGGAGCCTAGAGCGGAGTATATTAAGGGTAGCGTAGTACTACGTACGAAACGTATCGGAGATAGAGGGTCCTTCGAGGTCGCTAGCGGCGTACGTATAGTATAAAGTCGTGTTTAAGAGCCTAGTATAGTATTAGTCTAAGTCGTACTATTCGTTTTGCTTAGTTAAATAAAACTCGGCCAATTAATCCCTTAGAGCGTCTACGAAGAGGCAATAGCATACGCTTAGAAGCATTTAGACGACGAGCAGATCTAAATGCTCCCTAAGTCGTTCATCAACCCGTACTGCAAGCAGCTTGAATTGATTCCCCCCCACAGGGCCATAGTGGCACATCCGGATCGCGGAGCTTCATTGGACGTGAGGTCACTGAGGTGCTTCTCGCGTGGCTATTTCAGGAACATTGTGGGCTTCCATGTTCCTGGAATCAACGATTGGATTCTACCTCGTAGATCAAATGTGGTCAGTGGTCGACGATTCATTGGACAATGCTTCCTTCACCCCGGTCGTCCAGGCGATGGTGAAGAAGGCGGACGACATCCTTGTTAGGGGTAGGAGGTATTGATGATGAGCGTAGCCGCGCATTGCCGGTGAACGGGTGGCTCGAACGGCGCGAGTCTTGCACGTTCCACGCTGGTGTTTCGCAGTACGACCATGTGGCATTGATGGAACCACTGGAGGGAGCAGCTGCGTACCAAGAAGCGGATGACACAGTCGATCGAGTGCAGAGAGTCGAGTGATCATCATCGGGATAACCAGCGCAAGAGCTTCCACGATTGTACAGCATCAGGGCATGATCGAAGAACGGTCGGGGCAGTGCAAAGCACCATGGAAGCTCGGAAGAGAAGCCATTAATTCTCGTAGCCAAACTTAGATCCAAGACACAGTGCACAACCTCGTCTGGCTCTGGCTGGCTTCCAAGCTTTTCCTGAGGAGAAGCCGCGCACGCACATGCACTCTCTTTGGGTGTAGGAGCCTAGGAAGTGTATACGCCCATGCAAGCAGGTCCCACTTCTCTGCCTAACACGCGTCCCACCCATGCATCATGGCCTTGCAACCAAATCGGTGGTTCGCCCAGAGGAAAAAGGTCCTTTTTCTCTGCAACTCCACACTACGCTGACATTCACACATCCACCACGATAGCTCTTGCTGACATTCGTTTCTCTCTCCTTCCTCTCAATATCATTCTCTTCGTCCTTCATCTCTTCACAGACCACGACATCTCAGCCCTGTAGCTGTGCCCTTGCACGTTAATCTCCCGACAAAAATCTCAACCCTAAAAGCTCAACCGAACCCGTCGCGTGTCCGCCCAATCAGCTGAAGAAAGGGCCAAGAAATAATTCCTGAGCGGCACGATGCTCTCTTTCTTCTTGGGTTTCGCGCAGATTGGTGCAGAGACCATTCCTGAAGGCATCAAACCGAACAAGAGGCAGGCAGTTGGAACGGGAGGAACATCATCAACACCAGACGCATCATCGACACCCGCATCCTCGACCTCGAACGCGCCGATCATGTCCTCCAGCGAAGCTCCCGTCAGCACGCCAGCGGAATCCTCTGCAGCACCAACATCCGCAGCTCCCAGCACACCGAGCTCTTCCGCCGCAGTCGAAACCTCGGCAGCACCTTCCTCCTCACCCTCAGCGGAAGCTCCCTCCTCCAACACAGTCGCCATCACAACCACCAACAGCGCCGGCTCGACCATCACAAGCTCCATCGTGACAAGCACCTCCCGCCCACGAGACACATCCTCCGCCATCGTCGTCATCGGCTCCACGACCATCAACCGCTCCACCCTCTCCTCCGACCTGATCTTCTCCTCCGCCCTCGTCGCCTCCACCACTGTACCCACAACATACACATCCTACTTCACCAACGACGGCGTGGTCGGGTCGTCCGTCATCGCTACGGATCAAGTCGTAGCTACCACAACCGGTTTCACGAAACAGACCATCGCCGCGGCTCTACAGAACAACGACTCCTCCAGCGGTGGGCTGTCCGCCTCGAGTAAGAAGACGATCGGAGGCGTTGTAGGCGGTGTAGGAGGAGCGATACTACTCGGCGGAATTGCGATTGTGGCGTGGAGGATCTGGGGCAAGAAGAAGAGGGAAGCGGCGGCGAAGAATGAGTTTCGCAGTTCGCATGATGAGATGCTGCAGCAGGATACGAGTGGCATGGAGAGGTACAATAATCCGAATGGAGGGGTGAATACGGCGAGTAACTTCTGAGGAAGAGAAGAGAGAGAGATTGTACAGGTTTGGTTTCGATTGGTGCTGCGGTTTTTTGAGCGTGATGATGGAATGAACTGAACACATCGGGCGGCGTTTGTTTCTTTTGGAATTTTAAGCATAGATTGCGTGGAGGAAAGCATGGGAAAGGTCATGTTGCATCGGTGGAGGGATCGGAGTGGAAAGGGAAGGCATCGAGTATTGGAATCAGCCTTGAGGCTCTCTACTTGGATAATTCACATAATGCAGAGAAGATACTCTACCGTCTTCCATCTTGAATACCTGTCAAGCCTTCAAGCCTGTGCGGCATACATATGACCCTCTCACAAGACCAGTACCGGACTATGTCATCGAAACGTACACGGTGCATACCGCTCTCATTCCTTTCAAAATGTGTGATTGCCGCTGCCCCGTAGCTACGCACCTGCGATGCTGAAGCCGAAAGTCAATCCTGCTGGTTCTCCAAAGTCCAAATTGGAGACACACGGACTTCAAGGGCTCAATGCAATATGTTCGGCCTCGAGATCGAATAGGATCTTTGGCGTCGAAGATCCGCCAGGCTAGGGCCGGTTTTAACTAATATGTACCTTATGGATGTACAGCCGCCCAATCACAGGACAGATGGTGAGTGGCTTCCAGTTCCAATGTCCTCCCAGCATCATGCTAACATACACACAGGCCGAGCGGTCTAAGGCGCCAGCTTAAGGTGGTGTGCTTCGGTTCGACTTCAATAACGCTGGTCCGAAAGGGCATGGGGTATGTTCATCTCTAAATCCGCATTTAAGACATCTCATGCTTACTATTGTCCCAGTTCGAATCCCATTCTGTTCACCAAACGATTCTTTTGCTCCTTCAACATTCATACAGATGTTGTGTACGTTGTGGTGCTGTTGTTTTGTGGTGTGGGCACTTTTTCGCAAATCGGGAAGGTGCGTGGTGGATGAATTTGAGCGCCAAGACTTTTTGTTTTGCTGGCTACCTACTTGTGCGAGCGATAGCTGCAATGTACACAGACACGATGGAAGAGTCTGTTCAGAACGGTTCTGGTCTTCCAAGTTAGGGGCAGGACTTTTCAAAGCGAGTACAAAACGCGACAAGTTCGATGGTTCGTAGCATTCGTTCAACGCTGAATGCTTGCACGCAGAAGACCAAGAGTGCGACGCTGTTCTACGGGACCGACCAACCAAAAATTGGCCTAGAAGCGACTCCGAGCGAGTGCCGTCTTCTTAGCGTGCTTTAAGGCCACGCTAGTCGGCGGAAGTGTCCGAGCAGTGAAGGTCGAAAATGCTATCTCGCAAACACAACGACACACCCTGAAAAGCTCAGGTGCTTCATCACAGGACCTTCTACACATCAATTCCATGACGAGTGAAGAGGTTCTGGCTATCTTGTACGGCCGCACTCCCTGTCCGGCTCGACTTCGCCATGAGCCGAGAAAGATCCACAGCATGACGTACACTCCGACCCGACCTCACTTCTTCAAGTTCTGCTTAGGGCGCATTTCCTGCTCTCCTGCACAACCAAGACACTTGGCGACACTGCACTGTATTATCTGGTCGAGGATCCTACGTGTGGACAATGTTTGCTCACGCAAGTTTCGGGAAGAATCGACGAATCCTTGCGGCGAGGTCATTGGTCCGCAATGGTATCCACTATCCGCTTTCTTCTCGCGTTCTATGCAAGGATGAAGCGTCACAAGTTGGCACTTCGTCGTCAGAATGGACCGGATGATCCTTTGCGCTGGGTCAATGGCCTGGATTGTTTGCCTCTGGTACGTAGGCAGTGGGTTTGTTCGTGCTTGGTGGCAGGCTTGGTTTGCTGATTGTGGTACGTAGGCTGGGCATGCTATGACGTGCGGTTGGTATGGAGAAAGGTAGGAGAATGGTATAAATCAGGTGGACGAAAGGTAGGAGAATGCTTTCTTTGCACTATCAAACTCAATCTCCATTGCATACTCCCTTCTCCTCATCAGCAATCGATCCACCCATTCCATACATCCACATTACCCAAACCAACAAAACCGACTCGCAATCATGGGTATCATCCAAAAGATCGAAGAGAAGCTCGGCGGCAACAAGTCCACCACCACCGACGACATCAACAACACATCCAACGTCCACTCTTCGTCAACACATCCGACCACAGGCTCCTCAAATCTCAATAACCCTACCTCAACATCAACGACCGCACATGGCACGAGTGGCATCACGGGTGGCACTTCTGGCGAAGGATCGCATCTCGCAAGCCACAACCAGAAGCACGATGGTCTGACCGGCTCTCACGGAGCTCAGCACTCGTCTGCAACTTCAGCCTTGCCCGGAAGCCATGCGTCAAACGTTCACGATCACACTCTCAATCCCACTACCGGTCACCAAACTACCGGGACTGTCGGTGGATACGGCGTGGGCCAAGGCTCGCATTTGACCGGTCATTCTCAACAGCACTCTGGGATGCCCGGCTCGTTCCCTGCAGAGCACACTTCCGCAACTTCTGCATTGCCTCATGGCAGCCATACCACCTCTACCAATGCTGGATCTCACATTCCTGGTACTGCTACGACCGGCGCTCATCAGGGAAGCGTCCTCCCTGGGCACGGCCATGATAACGTCGTTGGAAGCAACACTACCCCTACTCATGCTGGGTCACACATTCTTGGCACTACCACGACTGGTGCTCATCAAGGGAGCATCCTCCCTGAACATGGCCACGACAACGTCATCGGAAGACAGACTTCCCACTCCGCGCCTGGACAAACCGGATTAACGGGATCTCACAACACAAACACAACTTCCGGACTCCGAAACGAGACTCACGTACCCCACGGTGCTCAGACTTCCAGCCACCATGTCGGTACTGCTGGCCACTCCCACGACAACGCTACTACCTCAACCCACAACAACCAGTCCGGCGGTGGAATGGCTGGATTACTCAACAAGATCCCGGGCATTGGCAACAAGAACAACGACAAGCACGCTCACGACTCCAATACTTACATCAGCACTCGCGGTCCAGAGGAGGGCGTTGGAGGCCACCATGTTTCCAGCGGTCCAGGACAACACAACACTCTTTCCTCCAACACGGCACACAACACGCCAGCTCAGCCATTTGACCCGAATAGCTCCGAAGGCCAGCGCACCGCTCTCAATGCCGGCAACGACATGCACCACGACAGCGGAGCCCAACACCGAAAGTCTTCCGTGAAGCCCGTCAGCGGTCCTCACGCCACTCTGGAGAACCACTCCGCCATCCCTACCGCTGGCGGCGTCAAGGTCGGCGATGGTCCATTCGAGCAGGACCGCTCGTACGATCCTACTGCCAAGACCGCCCACATCACTTCCGATGCTTCTGGCAACTCGCATTCCAACCACGGTCACGGCCATCAAACTGGTCCGGACAACCGTGGCATGATGGACAAGGCCAAAGACACTCTCAGCAGCAAGCGCACCAACCACCCAGACGACCCGATGACTGGTACAAACTTTGATCAGAAGAATACCGGTGGCCTTACTGGCTCGAACCAGACTCATGGTCTTCAAGGCCAGTCCGCCCAGCAAGGAAGCCTGATTGGTGGATCTCACTCCCAGACTGGTCATTCCGGCCTGGAATCTTCCAATGTCCACCAGAGCGGCTTGAACGACCATGCCCACAGCGGTCTGTCAGGCACTCACGGCCAGACGCAACCCTCCCATCTCGGTTCATCCAACGTCCACCAAGGAGGACTGACTGGCGGCTCCCATGGTGGTCTGTCATCGAACACTTCCGGCCAGACTCAGCACTCCGCCATCGGCCATTCCGGCATTCTCACCAGCGGCACATCTGCCAACCAGCCTCTAGCTCACGACCAGAGCTTTGCTGAGCGCCACGTCCCAGGCGTTGGCAGCACCTCTGGCAACGTCGGACACAACACCACGAACCCTCTCTCCAGCCACACTCAATCACACTCTGCTGTTGGTGGAACGGGCTCAAACACTGGACACCCTCTCAGTAACAGCGACCACTTTCCTTCCAGCAACATTCCTCAAGTGCAGTCCGGCAGCCACAATAATTTTGCCAACCCTCTCACCACTCATAACGTATCGAGCAACGTCCCTGGCACGCAATCACACTCTACTGCCGGCGGTGTCGGACACAGCAGCGCAAACCCCCTCAGCAACACCCACGACAATACGAGCGGCGGGCACTACCAGGCTGGCTATAACGAGGACATGGCGCGCCAGCAAGCTGAGCAGTCGAGGAGATTGTAGAGCTGAGTCACGCAAGACCTGGATGGAGATTGCGCAAACGATAGAAGATGTATCACGGTACCACGACGCCGTGGTACGCCAACAGGCTGAGGAATTGAGGAAGTTGTGAAGCTTGAGTCACGCAAGACCTGGATGGAGGTTGTGAATATGATAGAAGATGTATTATGAATTGAGCATGGGCATAGAGGGGGGAAAAAGGAAGTGTGGAGAGGCATGACGGAGTTTGAGTGCACATCATGCAAGCCATTGGCACTTGACAGATGGCGCACGCCGCACAGGACGAGAACGAGCTAGAAGCATTGATAGCATATATGTCAAATTCTTCTGTGTTAAACAAACCCTTCTCAAGTTGGTCTACGATATGCACTGTGAAACTGTTCGCGAGCATGGTTCTCAGACATCGCATCTACGAGTACATCGGCCAGTGTGCAACTTGTTGTTACCTCAATGTCCAGCTGGGCTACCCTGCACTCGCTGCAAGTGTTCTGCCACATGACGCATATCGCTGAGCAGTATGGCAGGTGAGTTATACGTTCAGCAGCAGGATCCTTGCGGAAATGCAACGCATATTAACAACCCTCTTATAACAGATGATGCTCCGGCCAGCAGTTCACAGGTTCGTGTCGACGATGATGAACTGTGAACCCTCCTCTCGTTTCAGCCAGAACGTGGTTGTTCCGCAACATCTTGGCACCAAACGATCAGCGACCATGTTCAAATCTCGATTTGTTCCATCTTCAGCCCTCATTCTTCCATCGAAAGCACCGCCGTTGCGGCGATCTTCATCGCGTGCATCGCTTGTTAATTAATATAATTGACCACGACGGTCGCCGCACCGCTCCGCCTTCCACATCGCCGGACATGCTGTCGATCTTGGGAGTGGGCCCATCGTCAGAGGCATATTATAGCCACGCCTGGCTATACTGGGCGTCGCCCACCAGTCATGGGCACATGGCACCAAACTCAAGACGGACATCTTCCTCCGCCCGGCGCCCAACTTAACCTACCACATCCCGGCGAGATGGCGGAAGATCACCGACATGACGTCTTGTGCAGAGTCAAAGGCAGACGACGTCGTAGCGAGCCTTTCAAGGCATGAGTAGGTACATGTATGGCTGACATTCTTTTACATTAGCTCTCCATTTCTTTTGTGTTTGTTTTGTTATATTACCTACTTTTCTCTTTCTCCATTGGTACTTTCATTCACAGCAATGGGACTTATCAAGGCATTGTCACGAAAATTGAGCGGCACTCGCGCTGACAGCGGTGTACGGAGTAGCGATAGGCCGTCCCTGCCGGGAGATCGCAATGGCCTGCAGGGGGTGAACAACCGGGGTCAGGTGCAAAATGGCATGTCGAATGGACATCTCGCAGTCCAAAATGGACCAAATCATTCGACCAGCACAGAGCTCGTGCGCCCGCAGTACTCGACCCAACCCAGCACGGTCAGCTCCAACCAAGACTACGCGAACCTCCCCTCCGAGCTATGCGACGTCGTCATCCACTGCGCAACTGTACTGCCTCGTACCAACTCCAACACATCCTCCGTACAATCGAGGGGCATCCCGCCTGGCGGTCACCACATAGACTTCAGGAATGGTGGGAATAACAACGGAGCCTCGTTTCAAGGGAATAACAACGGCGGCTCGTTCCAAGGGAACAACCAGCGAGATACCATCATGCCCTTGCACAGCGAGCAAAACGGATATCAAGCAGGAAGACTATACAAGCAGCCCAGCGTTGAAAGTTCACTGCACAGTTCCCGTCCCAACACAAGCAACAGTCATCCGGATATGTACCGCGGCCCATGTTCTTGTGGAGGTACCCCCATGGGTCAAGAGCCACGGTGGGACTCAGCGCAAGACAATTACAACTACAACAATGGGAACAACAACAACAACCGCCACACCATGAACGTCGGTCAAAGTCATGCCGGTGCGTTCAACAACAACAACAATCAACAGAATGGTTGGAACCAGAGCGGACCACCGACAGACTCAAGTCAAGGTCAGCAACGAAATACCTACGGAATGGAGCGGGGTGCGTACGACGAGGGCTATCGCGATGCCATGAAATCACTGCAAGAACGACTACAATGAGGGACATCGCAAGCTGGCTGGACCGCCTGCGATGGCTCAAGATGCTGGCCATCTCGGACCTCACTCAATACCCTATACTAATTGGAGAAAGTTTCTTTTTGATTTTGTTTCGCGGTATCGGCGCTTTTTGCAAACTACAGCGGGTCAAAATCACAGCGTGTATACTAGGAAAAGGGAATTATGACAGTCACTCCTTAACAATGCCATTCGTTGAAAACAACATCAGCTTCATCAACTCCGTCGTTTGGGACTTTGCTCCCTCCTCCCCACTACAATCTAATCCTCTCCAGACCATCCAGCCGTTCAGACCGACGATGAAGGCTGTCAATGGGCTCTGATCTGTTAGATGTGTCGATATCCGTAAGAAATTGCCTAGAATGTCTCTTTTAACTAGAAGCGGCTAGTTTAAAGCTGCTTCTGGATCAACATCGTAACAGACACACGCTGGCGCATTAGACGTGCACAGGACGTGTATCTTTTACTTCCTTGCTCCATCTCCATCAGCCTGCCGACGACCTCTTACAGTTTCATCATGCTTGTTGCAGCAACAACATCAGCACGCGCAATGATGCGTCGGTGATACACAACTTTCTGGACCACTTTCTGGCAGATGTCGCGCTTCTTCAAGACCTTGTGTCCGCGCTTTGCAAAACGAGTCATACTTGACTCTCGGCCTGTGCGAACTGCGACTACCAATGCCACTGCAAAGCTCGAAAACTCGAAGGATAGACACTATTCCGTGCGAAATCAGGAAAGGTTTCATGACGGGCGCTACGAGGCTATCAAGCAGCTAGGTCAAGGCACATACTCACGCGTCTGGTTAGCAAGGGACTTGCAGTACGCACGTAGAGGCTCATTCAGACGTCTTTTCAGCGCTCGATCCTGATTGTTGCATTAGACAGGGCGGACATGTTGCACTCAAAATCCTGACCAACGATTGCTATGGCACCGAGCACGACATCTTTGAAATCGAGATACTCGAAACGATCACCCGCGAGCAGAATCAGCAGGACCCGTCCAATGGCGCTCACGTCCTGGGGCTTTTGGACAGATTTCAGCTTACAGGCCCGGACGGGAGACATGAATGTCTAGCTTTGCCGGTCCTGGGATGCACTCTTGGGTTCCAAGCGCGGCGCTTCGCACAGCGGCGTATACCCTCGAGGATTATGAAGGGTATCACACGGCAGCTACTCGTTGGTCTGACATTCTTACACGAGAGATGTAGGGTGGTGCATACAGGCGAGTGGCTGTCAGCCCATGTCGATATCAGAAAGCTCTTACGGCTGACTGTCATGGAAACAGATCTGCAGCCGTCGAACATTTGCTTCGACCTGACCCAGCAGCAGATTGAAGGGAAGCGGCCACCTGCTGACGGCGTAGCTCGTATACTGACCACCTGAAGTAGATGTGGCTATGGGACAGAGTCTTGAACAAGCGACTCCCCGGAGCGACGATTCTGCATTAGGGACAGTTCGAATCATTGACTTCGGCGTTGGTAAGATGGCATTTACCAGGATCACAACGTTCGCACCAGGACACTGACTTGCCAGCATCCTGGATCGCAAAGCATCTGAGCGATAACGTCCAACCAGAGCACCTTAGAGCTCCCGAGGTCATACTGGGGGCGCCATGGGGTCCTCCTATAGATATCTGGAGTCTTGGATGTCTGGTCAGTCAAGCTGCACTTCGTCCATCAGCGTGACATGAACAAGAAGCCACTGACTTTGCGAGACAGGTCATCGAATTTGTCAAAGGCCACATCGCATTCCCCGGACAAGCCAAGGAAGGATCGTGGACCTCCAGCGATGACCACCTGGCGCAATACATGGAAGTTCTCGGACCTATGCCTCGCGGGCTACTCGAACGAGGCACTAAAGCACGCGAGTACTTCGACGAACAAGGTTCGTACTGGCCATGTAACCTTGATCACCACTGACCGAGCAATGTGCTCCTTGATCAGGCATCCTTCATCGAATTCCCACCTTGAAGCAGACGAGCCTCCAGGAATACGTAGCTGCTGAACAGGGTCCGTTCCAGCGGCCTTCAGATATGTCTGCAGAGGAAGCGCCGGTCTTCGTGGACTTTTTGCAGGGAGCTCTAGCACTCGACCCTGACCACCGAAAGACGGCGACTGAGTTGTTGGAGCACGACTGGCTCAAGGATATAGCCTGAGTACTTTCGATATCGCCTTCTGACCAAGTCGTTTCCGTAATGTATGAAAAAAAGGGCGAACGGTGCTGACCAGCCAACGGACTGGGAGTTGTGAAGGCCGCAACCGTCGTAGACATGTACCACCCGCTTGGAGCGGATTCAAGTTGTCAAAAACATCTACAATTTCGAAGCCCTCATAATGCCCACAGCAGCAACCGCCTCCTTCGCGGCCTCATCCCGCAGCACCCGCTTCAAAATCTTCCCACTCGCACTCTTCGGAATCTCATCCACAAATAGCACGCCTCCAGTCAGCTTCTTGTAAGACGCAAGCTTGTCGGTGATGAGAGCTTTCACTTGGTCCTCTGAGATGCTCGACCCGGGCCGTCGAACGACGTACGCTCTTGGTCGCTCGGCGTCGGAATTGGGAGGTGCTGGGAGGCCAATGACTGCGACGTCGATGATGTCGGAGTGATAGAGGAGCACGCCCTCGAGCTCAGGAGGTGCCACTTGGAAGCCGCGGACCTTGATGAGTTCCTACACATTGGCCATGTTAGCGAGAAGCTGATGCGGAGGATCTTCAGGATCGGTCTACCTTCTTGCGATCTGTGATGTACCATTCCTTGGTCTCTCGATCGCAGTAGACGACATCGCCGGTTTTGAAGTAGCCCTCTTTATCCCAGGATTCGGCATTGGCTTTCGGATTCTCGAAGTATTCTGGTACGATCGTAGGGCCGCGGACACACATCTCTCCTTCGACGTTGAAGTCGGTGATGTCGTTGCCGTCATCGTCGATCAACCTATGCCCATCGTAAGTATCTCCTGGCCCGAAAAGTAAAAGGCGACTTACTTGACGTCTGAATTTGGCAATATCGTATTACCAACGCTTCCGGTGTCGTCCTCGTCCGGGTAATAAAAGCAAGTGAACACTCCTGTCGTCTCGGTCGACCCCAGCACCTGCGTGAACGTGCAGTCGTCCGCACACAACGCTTTCAACCTCTCTCCGGACTCTCGATCCAACGGCGCCGCACCACATCCTGCTCGTCGGACCGATTTGAGGGAGTACTTGTGTCGCAGTGGCGAGTTGATGATCGCGATGACCAGCGGCGGTACGAAACCTAGCACCGTGATGCGGTACTTTTCCGCCGCCGCCAGAAACGGCTCCAGCTCGAATCTCCGCATGATATACGCTACATGTCCTCTCCTCAGCGGACCGCAGTGTACCGCTGGCACAGTCGCGACGTGAAAGAGTGGCAACGGGAATAGGTTCCGAATCTCCCATTCTGGCACGCTGATTTCCGAAGTCATGGTATACCAACTCGTGGCGTTGTAGTGGCTTTGCACCGCCATCTTCGGCGGGCCGGTGGTGCCGCTGGTCGTCAGTCGAGCGACCGCGGTGCGGCGACACTTCTGTTCGCCAGTGAAGCGCACCCAGTCGGACTCGCCTTGTTGCAGAAGCCATTCCCAGGACCTGAAACCCTCCGGACAGGGCTGGCCACGGACATTGAAGATGAAGATGTTCTCACGGTCTACGACGCCTTTGGTGCCTTCTAGCACGGTCTCCAAGAGCTCGGGTTCGACCAGCACGAATTTGACCTTGGCGGTCTTGACGTGATGGGCGATTTCATATGGAGTGTACGCCGGGTTGCTACCCGAGAAGACGCCTCCTGAGCCGATGATGCCGAGGAAGGCGATGCAGTACATGATGTCGTTGAAGGACGCGATGCTCACGCAGTCTCCTGGGCGGAGACCGGCGGCACGGAAGCCTGCGCATAGTTTGCGCACAAGTTGGCGGGATTGCGTCCAAGAGAGAGTACGGGTGGGAGTGTCCAGGTCGATGTAAATCTGGGAATTAGTTAGAAGGGGACCGCGAGTTTTCGTGGCTACATTTCGAAGGTTTGCATTTCCTGCTCGTTCATTCCGGGAAAGTACTCACCGGCTTGTCGGGATCATAGTCGCAATGGTCGAAAGTCCACGATATAAGATCCTCCTCTGGGAGAGGGTGCTTCCACTTGCTTAACCACGGCATTGTGTCCGTAATTCTGTATCAAACTCAGCAATGGAGAATGGAGGCAGAGTAGGTCCTAGGGATGTTGAGTCAATCATGTGTAAAGAAGCCTGGACACAGCTATACGCATTGTAATACAATGCAGTACAGTTTGTTCCGTTCGTTATCGAGATTAAAGCACAATGCGGGGCGAGTCTGACACCGAATTGGCGAGTCGGCGAGTCGCAGCCGAGGAGCAGTGCACCCCTCGCGATACTTGTAGTCCATACATGATCAGATGTAATGTTGAACAAACGTCCAGTGCCGGGCTGAGTTTGGTCGCTGAGCAGCCAAATGATGCTGTTTAACAACTTCCCAGTTGAGGAAGAGAGGATGATGCTGTCGAGCTAGCGGGACGCTCAAGAATCGCATTCGCCGCCCTACTTTCCGCTCGATCGTGTCGACTTCGGACCCACGACGGCTCATCCCAGTTCGCACCGCGGCTCAGCCAGGGACCGGGCCTGGACAGCGGTCAACGGGGTACAGCCAGGAATGATGAAGTTGGCAACTTCTTTGCTGACCGGTTCCAAGACACCCTCCTCGCAATGTCCAGCTTCGAAGGGAAAGTGATTGCCATCACAGGCGGTGCATCTGGAATCGGTCTCGCGATAGCCAAAACACTCCACCAGCGTGGTGCAAAAGTCAGCATCGCGGACGCAAATCCAGCAGCCCTCGAAAATGTAGCTGAGGCTATCGGGACCGACGACATTGTTGCGGTCAAATGCGATGTGCGCCAGATGAAGGAGGTCGAAGCCTGGCTGCAACTCACCGTGGACCGCTGGGGCAAGCTGGACGGCGCCGCCAATATGGCGGGCATTTTCTGTCCGATGCCAGGCAAGGGATCTATCGAAGATGCGACGGAGGAGGAGTGGGATATGACGATCGCGGTAAATTTGACGGTATGAATATGTGTCTTGAGATCGGCTGGCGTTCGACTGACTTACCAATCGGTAGGGCGTCATGCACTGTATGAAAGCTGAGCTGAAGTGGCTCAAATCTGGCTCGGCGATTGTGAATGCAGCATCAGTCGGGGGAACCAGAGGCTTCGTGGGCTCGGCAGCATACTGTGCTTCCAAGCATGGCGTTATCGGGCTCACTCGTGCTTCTGCAAAGGACTTCGGCCCGCGTGGCATACGTGAGTAGACTGACCGATTGACTGGAAGCATTCGGCTGACCATGCGCTCTGCATCGAAAAGGCATCAACTGTATTGCGCCAGGATATGTTAATACCCCGATGCAGCGCGCGGCTGTAGCAGGGAAGGAGGATCGCATCGGTGCCTTCATCGCTAGTCTTCCGATTGGGAGGGTGGCGGAAGCAGAAGAAGCCGCCAAAGTGGTCTGCTTCCTCTTGAGCGAGGATAGCAGCTTCGTTACCGGAAGCGTGTACGATGTCGACGGAGGGTACCAGTTGTAGGGATTGCGGTCTGCCCTGGTATTGACTGTGCTGTGTGACCGTACCTCCGTGCCCCCACTCGACTGCACATTGCAAGCCACCTGGGTGCATCCTGTCGGGCCAAGTTGGCAGCGATATTCGAGATATATCATCGATAGATCCTTCAGACCGTCAAAGCACGAATCTCGATGCCCTTCTCCCCAACCCTTCATGCAACCTTCATAGCACAGGCCTCACTCGGTTGCTTTGGACCGTGCAGTACACGCAGGAGAATGGAGGTATTCCTGATTGTATCGTAGCCGGCAGAGATGAGTCCCCAGGATGATCCAGACAGCTGTAAGATATATGCGTGACGGCTTGGCGTTCTGTGCTGTGCAAGGTCGACGGTGACGCATGCCATCGTTTCACATATTCCCCTCTTGCATCTGCTCCATGCTCTCTGTAAGTCATCACATCACCCGAAACACGACAAGATGGCCATGACTACGATGCTGTATCGTGAGGAGTTTCCTCCGGCGACGTCGGAAAAAGGCGGAACTCTGGGCGACCAACAAAGCATACACGTGAGCCGCGACGCCATCGGCAAAACCGCGGGCCAATTTGACTGACAGCTCCCTTCAAACAGAAACATTCGTCCTCCTACACCAACCCTCGCACCAACGCCAGATCTTCCTCCTCCAACGACCTACATACTACATCCCACGGGACCGATCGCACATCTCAATCGCACTCCCAAACCTCCAACAACATGAGCAGCATCACTACGGACAGGGTCGAGAAGGGCCTTGCGCCTTTGCTCCCAATCCCGGCTTTCGGTGATCTCGGCAAGGCCGCCAACGACGTACGCGATCAATCGATATTCGAGGATAAGGATGGAGGTATATGCGATGGACATGCGCTGATAATTCCGGACAGCTCATCAACAAGGACTTCTACCACGCCGCTCAGGGTTAGTAAAGAGCTTGAAGTTACTTCTAGGACCGCACAAGACTGAACTACGATACAGGCACTCTCGATGTGAAGGTCAACGCTCCCAATGGCACTAAGCTCAATGTCAAGGGCAAGCAGGGTTTCGACGGTGTAACCAGCGGCTCCGTAAGTCCTCCTCGCGATAGCTAATCATCCAAAGCGCATAGGCTGACACCCACTACAGGTCGAGGGAAAGCACGTTCTCAAGCCTCAAGGTACGCAATACTGATCTTGCATAGCATTCAAGCTCAATACCGTCCGACGACCGCAAAGTCAAGAAGAGAAAGAAGAAGGAGAAGGAGTCGGAACAACCACGACATTTCTTGAGACTCTTCGGAATGGTCGCAAGACTACCTTCACCATTGCGAACAAGTCTCTTTTTTGTGGCGCGCGGCATGCCGGACGGCGAGAGCACAAGAGTAATGTATGCGCTGACACTTCACCACAATGAAGGTATCACGATCACCCAGGCATGGTCCACCGCATCCCTGCTTGACAGCAAGGTCGAGCTCAACGACGTTGTGGCCGATGGCGTCAAAGTCGACCTTCAGAACCTTTGGAACCCATCCAAGGCCGGTTCTGCCGCTCAGAAGCTCAACTTGGCCTTCAAGAACCCCAACGTCCACAGCCGCGCTTTCCTCAACTACGGAACTGCTAACGGCAACATCGATGCCGTTGTGGATGTGACCGCTGGCTCTGATGGCTTCCTTGTTGGTGGTGAGGCTGGTTACGATGTCCAGAAGGCCGCTATCACCAGGTACAGCCTCGGTCTCGGCTACCAGACTCCAAACTACACCGCCAGCATCGTTGGCACCCAGAACCTGAGCATCATTGCCGCCAGCTACTACCAGCGCGTCAACACCTCTGTCGAATTCGGAGCCAAGGCTGGCTACGATGTCAACGCTCAGAAGGCTAGCGGCCTCGAGATTGCGTCCAAGTACAAGCTCGACCCACTGTCTTTCGCCAAGGTACGCCGGATCGATTGTTGCATTGTTTTGGCCTCGAACTGACCATTCCTCCAGGCCAAGATCAACGACCGCGGCATCGCTGCTCTTGCGTACAGCACCAAGCTCAACGCTGGCACCACCCTCGGCCTCGGTCTCTCCCTCGACACCAACAAGCTCAACGAGGCTGGCCACAAGATCGGTACCTCGCTCACCTTTGAGGGTTAGAGACCGCATTACGAAAATGTATCGATAGTCGAGTCGCAAGAGTGGCATAGCATGGAGTCGAGGATAAACACATTGTGCTTGGAGCTCGAAATGCAGCAATGCATGATCGCGGCATTGTACGCAAGCCGATCCGAACCTGTACCAATTCAGCGAAGATTCACCCAAATTTGTATTGCGAAGAACGTCGTGTTATTCAAGGTGATCGCGCGGCATACGACGGCTTCTGCTCGGATTCCAGAAGGCGTCCAAGCGACGTCGGAAAGCTGATCGACAATCAGTGCACTATTAACCGCGCCGCCTCTTACCAGAGCCGTCACGAGGCACGTTTTACAGGGATTCAGCACGCGACGGATCCACTTGGGTTGTTCTCCTCCACCTTTTCCTTTCGCTTCCAGATACGTCTCCAGTGGAGTGCATCGCGAGGCACGAACGAAGCCCTTCGCATTCGAGATGACCACGACAGCTCGATTGACATGCAGAACACAATTCAGTGACCAACCGCCGGGTAAATGCTGCTAATACCAGATACTGCTAAGATCTGCACTTTCTGCAGGTACAGAATCGCATCTCTACTTTTCACGTCATCACTTTTGTTCTTCGCTTCCACGATCGGATCAAGGAGGGGTACGTCCGTCTCCTCGCACCCCGTTTGCCCTAGCGGAGCCGAGTGGCATACTACGGCCGCAGTAGGATGCTACTCCCGATTGTATTCTGCCGCCGGTCCGCGTCAGTATAAGTAAGTGCAATGCCTTTCCTCTGCCTTCTTCCCTGGTGTGGAGCACTTCTCGGCCAAAATGAAGCTCTTCCAGCTGCTGGCGAGTGCAGCCATACTGAACGGCGTCGAAGCTGTGTCTCCTATCGTTCACCTAGGCTATTCATCTTACAAGGGAAGAAGTCTCTCGAACGGCATCACACAATGGCTGGGTTTGAGATATGCGGCTCCGCCTATTGGCGATTTGCGGTTTGCTGCTCCTCAAGATCCTTTGCCGGCAGATGGAGTCCAAGATGCCACCTCGCACGGCAAACTGTGTTTGGCTACTGGTGCTTCTGGGCCGACGAACACAACGAATGAGGACTGCCTGTTTCTAGAAATTTTCGCTCCGAGCAATGCCACGAAGGACTCCAAGCTGCCCGTATACTTCTTCATTCAGGTATGGGAATATCTCCTGAACTTCGAGCATCGCTAATTTCGAGCAGGGCGGTGGCTTCAATCAATTAAGCAATGCGAACTACAATGGCTCGGGTCTGATCAAAGCAGCCGACTACGATCTAATCACCGTCACATTAAACTACCGCGTCGGACCATACGGCTTCCTTGCTGGCCCGGAAGTCATCGAGTCGGGAGGTGTCAATGCCGGACTCAAGGATCAACGAAAGGCCCTGGAGTGGGTGCAGAAATACATCGAACACTTTGGCGGTGACCCTTGCAGAGTGACCATCGGCGGCGCCAGCGCTGGCGCTCAGAGTGTCTGCATGCATGTCACGGCATATGGTGGTAGAGACGATGGCCTTTTCCACGCCACTTCGGCCGAGTCGCAGTCGTTCCCACCCCTGAGGACGGTCAATGAGAGCCAATATGCCTACGACAATCTGGTGATTCGAGCTGGTTGTGCTTCCGAGGATGAGACACTTGCTTGCCTACGAAATCGTACTTCAGATGAGCTGCAGGCGGTGAACAACCAGACTGCCTTTCCAGGAGCACAAGCCGCACCGCTCTATCAATGGGGACCCGTCCTTGACTTCGACTTCGTCAGCGACTACACTCTTCGAGCCTACGCTGAAGGAAAATACGTCAAAGTACCCGCCATCTACGGCGACGCAACGAATGAGGGCACCAACTTCGTTCCGAACGCCACAGCCACGAGTGGCCAGAGCAACACATTCCTCAAGAACCAGTTCCCAGATCTTACGCTTCCGCAGCTGAAGAAGATCAATGAACTGTACCCAGTCGAGAATACTCCTTCATTCAACAACTCCGGCAGATACTGGCGTCAAGCATCTGATGTCTACGGCGAGTTACGCTACAACTGTCCTGGAATTTTCATCAGCCGGAGCTTGGCCAGCGACAACGTCTCAAACTGGAACTACCGCTGGGATGTCATCGATCCACTAGCCAACGCATCAGGTAAACCTCCTTCCACAAGTCTACGAAGTTTTAATGCTAACACAACCACAGGCGTCGGCGTCGCCCACACCGTCGAAGTAAACGCCATCTTCGGCCCCGAGAACGTCAACGGCGGCGCTCCGGCCTCCTACAAAGAAGGCGGCATCAACAACGCCATTGTGGACGTCGCTCAGGCTTACTGGACCAGCTTTGTCCGCACGGGAAACCCTAATACGTACCGCAAAGCTGGATCGCCGATGTGGGAGCAGTGGCCGAGCGATGAGGATAGGAGGATGGATTTTCAGACGAATGTTACGCGGATGGAGACTGTAAAAGAAGGACAAAGGGAGAGGTGTGAGTATTTGTTGTCGATTGGGTTGGAGTTGAAGCAATGAGGTTGAGTATTGTATACTGCTGTTATCTAACTAATGGACATGCTCGTTTCCGAACCTCTTCATCTGGATGCGCTCACTCTGTGGTCATGCAAGGCTCAAGCAGGAAAGACTGCGCGCCTCATATGATCGTTCCCGGTCCATGTTCAACAAGCAGGCGGCGCCGATGATCTCTCTGTGTCCGCTCATTCCTGTACATCCTTGCGCAAAACCGCCGACCTCCTCTGCTGTCGACGCGGTCTGTCCACTTCATCTCAAAAGTCGATCTTCATCCTTTCGACGCTCTTGCTTCCCTTTTCTGCTTTTGGATTTTTCTCCAGCTGACGTCTCCTTAGACAGCGCAGGACAACGCCTTCATCTGCTTTCATTCGACTGATTTCATCCTAGCCCATCCTCTCGGAGCTTCACCTTGCAGGTCTTCTTGTGACCAATCTGCTTCCTGGTACTCCTTGGAGCAATCGTGTCTGAACTTTGCGCACACTCTGAGCTTGATGTTCGAAGATGCCATCACACCGCAGACGCCGCAGGCTGGAGCCACATTGGGATACTTCTGTAGCACCGGGCGCCTTGGACTGTCCCAGAAAGGCTGGCCGGCAGCGATCGCGAGACGGCGGCGCTCTTCGAAATACGCGTGGAAGGCCTCCTTCGACATCTTCTGGGTGATCTGTCTCTCGATGGCCTCCTCTTCGTCACCAGCTGAGCGCGTCAAGATGCGCTCGAACGGGGCAAGGAAGTACTCGTTGATGTAGTCGACCATGCCATTGAAGACCACGCTGCTCTCTATATTGACATCATCAGCATGGACGATCAGGTACGAGCCGCTGAGGAGCAAGAATTTGCGCTGGGTAGTTGAAGCCAGTAAACTCATCGAGAGTACTCGAGATGGAGAGGAGCTTAAGTGGGACGCCGAGTTGTGCCGAGACGGTCGAGTGGGTGTACTCGGATTGCCAGATGCTATCTTGTGAGCCATAGAACATTTGATTCTAGGTCTTCGCTGTTTGTTCGGCGTATCGGGACAGTACGCGATATCGCTCTCCTGAAGATGACTGTAGCGGTCGTGTTCTGACAATCTGAATGCTCGACGTGACGTTCACCATGGGACTACACCGAGGTGGCGTTGTGGCTCACTGTGGATTCCCACCTCATGCTTAGGTTGTCGACCTTCTCTCTCTCTCACTAGACTGGTGAACACATGATCTCACCATCTCCTGCCTCTTCAGGTAGCATCAAGACACACGAACGTCCTCAGCGCAGAATATGGCACTCCCCAATGGTCACGTCTCCGACTTGTGAGTATTGGCGTAGCGATTAGAGACTTGTTCTACAAGGCGTATGTCCCCGGTCCATCCCGACGTCGTTTCTTACCCAACAGACCGCATCTGGAGAAGCTCCACCCCACCGCAGTCAGTACGATGTATTCCAATCCGCGGCCAATGTTATGGAACTAACGACGGCTTCCAAAGTGTTACCAGCATTAGTGCCCTCTCCCAGGCGCGATTAACCAGCCATGTCCTCTCATCGCATCTACTGCCTCGGGCAGCAGGTCTCCGCTCGAAATCTTGATGATGATCCTTCCTAGCATTTGCATTTCTCGGAAGTGTCGTTCCACATACGACAGCATTCCTGGGACGTGCTGGCGCTGTCCGGGACTAGTGCTTGTCATTCCATCACAGTTCCTGCTATGGACGCAGAGTTCCAGCGTCGACAGACTGGTACACTGGTCTTTCAACAATGCAAAGACTCGAGCACTATCGTGTCGCAGTCGGAAAGAGTCCGCTTGAGGTTCGTCACTCTGATAAAGCTCGACCGTCGGAAAGCTGATGCACAGGTGCTCCAGAAAACTTGCATTTTTCGGCCCTATGCAGCGCAGAAAGGTCTCAAGGAGATCTGCCTCTCGCGGCGACGTGGCGGTGAGAATGAAGGTGTTCTTGCTGTAGAGCACGGCGCTAGCCTCGAGACCCAGTCGCTTGTTGATGCGCAGCAGTCCATGCCAATTCCTGGGTTTCTCGGGTGCAAATAGCTCGACCCGTGCCGGTGAATCCTGAAAAAGGTATAATGGGTGCCGCACTCGAAGGACAATCTCGAAGATTCTGCAGCGTACGGGCTCAGGCAAGCGATCAAGAGCGACAATGTCACGGTTAGCCCAGGTCTGCATCGCGGGAGGGTTTGAGGGACTGTTGTAGGCCATGAGCATGAAGCTGACAGTGTTGAGACTTGTCTAGAGTTGCTGACGGATACTTCGTAGCTGGGGGAGGTGTATGCGTCAGATGAGCATGACGAGGAGAGTTGCAACGGGTACGTAGGCGAGTTACTGTATGAGCTTATGCCGGCTGAGAGGCTGCAGGTGTCGTGTCCAATCAGGCAAGCCTGCCACGCAGGGGGCTGGAAAGCCGCATACTCTACACTCAAACGCATACCATAGCCGGCTTGAAGAGCACTCCCCCGAGCGCAACGCTATCATGTTGACTCCCGACGACGCCAGGGCCAGAAGTCAGCGACGGCGGCCTCGCAGCCTCCGCAGATTGACCAGCTTCTTCCGTCGCAAGTCTCCAGACGCCACAGCGGGGGCAGATCAGACCGGAGCCCGCAGCACGATTCCCAACGCCGTCTCCTCATCAGCGCCAGCGCCAGTTGTGCATCGCAGCTGTCCAGGCGATCCTCCAGCGACTTTAGTGGACGACTCGCCAGCTTTGGTGTCTGATGACATTTGGAGTGCGGCATTTCGTCAGGCTGTCGCGAGCTTCCAGCAGGAAACAGGCACGGCCATCCCCGAAGGCCAGAGTCTCGCACATATGTTTGGCGCGCTGGAAGGTCTGGACAGCAATGCCACTCATGAGGATGCTATCAAGCAGGGCGTGGAAAAGCTTCGCGCTATTCAGGGGCCCTTGGAGAACTTCAAGATGGTGCTGGACCTGGCCTCACCATTGACATCCCTTGAGCCCATCACTATGACGGTCTTTGGCGTGGTGCGGAGCGTGACAATGGTGAGTCGCTTGCATCCTGATCATGACCAACCTTCGGCTCGCTGAACAAATTTGAAAATGCAGATTGGCATCGGAATTGCAAACGCAGATGTGGACTTTGCCAAGCAAATCAAGGACATGCTAAGACGACTTCAGTGCATCAACGACTGTGATACTCTTGGTCAAAAGACCAATAGGTCGCATATACACGAGGTGCGGTATAAGCGTCCCTCATGGTTGTTCCTGCTTGCCTGACTAGTCACAGACACTCGTATTGGTGTACCGAGAAATTTTGACCTTTTACACGGTCGTGTTGGACATCTTGACTACAAAAGGAATCAAATTGTGGGTCAAGTTAGCTCAAGAGCTACAGAATCAACGTGTGCCAGAAATTGTGCAGGAGATCTCGCATCTTACAGAGAACCTCCATGACGCGATACAACTTGCAATATCGGGCTTGGTGGTGAATATCAACGATAGACTCACGTCTATGGAAAGTGGGTCCAGCCGTTGCATGTCTCGGGTCCATGTGCTGATCTAGTCGTAGTTGACAGATTGTTTGACACGGAAGAGCTACGACTCCAGGAGAGTTATCGTAAAGAGCTGCAAGATTCTCGCCGTAAGGGAGGCTCAGGCACAAACAGGACTTCGCGAGGCGACCAGGCTTGCCAGTTCATGCTTACTGATGCTACGTTCTTGGACTGGCTTTCCAATTTCTCGGAAACGGCAAATCTTTTCGCTATCATCGGCCACATGGGCAGTGGGAAATCAGTACTGGTGTCGTTCTTGATCGAAGAGCTGAAACGCAGGAATAGGGGCCAGATTCCCGAGCCAAAGGTGTGCAATTACTACTGCCGCGACGCTAGACCCGGTCTGGAGAATCGGGTTTACTCTGTGCTTCTGTTTCAGCTCCTCGAACAGCTGCCCTGGTTGAAAGAACCGTTCCTTAAATGGTACAAAAAAGAAGTCGAGTCAGGCAATCATCCTTTGGAGGACGCAAGCATACTCGAAGATTACCTGGATGCGCTCTGTGGCCTACTTGAACGACCGCTCTTCCTTGTCATTGATGGAGTAGACGAATGCGATCCGGACACATGCAGGAGCATCATCACCTTGTTGAGGAGACTCTCGAAAGGAAACTTGAATGTAAAGATTCTGCTGTCTTGTCGCCCAAGTCAGGAGATTGTCAAGCAGCTGGAATTGATGCTCCAAGTTCATCTTGTCGCGAGCGACGAAAGAGATCGCCTCATTGTCGAACACACCGTCCACAAGCGACTGGAAAGCTTGTCAGATGAAGTGAAGAACGAGATCGTCCGAGCAGTATCAAGTGCCGCTCAGGGCAGTGCCATCTGGACAAGGATGACGATCGAATCGATTGTCAAAGAAGAGATCACTCAGCTTCGACCCATACTCTCGTTCCTACAGAACATGTCCCTACCTGGAGGTCTCGCCGATCTATACAAGAATCTCTTACCACCCGCAACGGATGCTGTCGGCTCTCGCAAGCGAAAGACTGCCACCGTAGCTCTGATGATCCTCTACGCCGCCCGCAGACCTCTAAGCATATCAGAACTGGGCTGGGCTACAGCTTTGGGTACGGCTCCTCAGGACACAACAGCGGTTTCAGCTCTTGCAGTGCTGGTGGATGCTCCAAGGATTTTGCGGTTGATCCGCCCCTTTCTTGCGCCAATAGACTTCGATGACCTGACCAAGCGCCAGATCTTCTTGGTGCACAAATCAGTGGAAGAATTTGTTCTGGAGATCGTCAAGCCACCGCACCAGCACCCTGAAAAGTGTATCTTTGATATCTGTGTCCGATACTTGTTGCTAGATGAAATTGGTCATTTCCATCTCTTCTCGGAAGAGCAGATCCTCAGCAGCGAACTACGGCAGGCTACAGACTTGTTCGCGGACAGTCTTAGTGGAACGCAAGAGTACAACGAGGACTGCGATTGGGATGAATGGGAAGCTGACGAGACTCGCTTTGACCCCACTGAATCCCGGGCCGGTGCCGAACATGGCTTTGGTCACTTCTTCGTGTACGCCTCATGCCACTGGGTCGACCATCTCGGCGCATTGGACCTGGAGGACCTCGCGCGAACAGACGATATAGAGCGCCTTTGTCATGTCGGCTCAACACGGCTGCGGAACTGGATCGAACAGCACCGACGCCCCGACTGCGTTCTCCAGCCAAGATTCACGTTCGACTACAGTCTTTACGACCCTCTCAGCATTGTTGCGCTATTCGGCTCTGATGCCGTCTTCGCCGATATGCTAGCCACCTCGGACTTCAAATCTTCGAGCTATAGCGCTGAAACGATAGAGAACGCTGCCGCTCAACTTCGTCAGTGGGGTGGCAAAACTCAAGTCACCCGAAGTCGAGGCAGAGTTCAGGCACGTCAATTTGGCAGCCAGGGCCGAATCGCAGCGCTGGAAGACGCTGTGCTACGACAAGCGTCATGATACTTGCCAGCCACAGATGGACTATCAAGTTCGCATGCTGGTGTGTCTCGATTGGCGAGTTTCGCCCGAGATTCGCAGGCGATTTTCGAGGAAAGGTCTCTGTTTCACAGTCGCTGAACTACAGGAGTTGCTATCCTAGCGACGCAAAGCACAGCCAGGATTCCAAGGAATCAAGCAGACTGGTCTCACGTCCGTGGCTCGTCGTCAAACATGGATCCTGCGTTCCGGCTGAAGATCGCAAAAACGGTAGAAATTTGCTATTTGCCGATAAAACATCAGAGGAGGGGCGGTGGAAGGCGGAGAGCTTCGTTGGCTGCAGAACCAGGCATTGCACTTCTGCCATGTTGGGCCTTGTAGATCAGGATGGCATAAGTTTGATTCGATCTTCACTCGACTCGAACTGATCAGTCGCGCGTCTTACTGTGCTCCGGACGTAATTTCAGTCGAACGTGAATTGTCAATCCAGAAGATGCTGAAGGGCTCGTGTTTAGCCTACCTTATGTTCAGGCATCGAGAGCATTCCCTTCAGGATCACCACAGGGTGTTCAACGCAACCAACGTAGCCATGCGCAACGCAACATTGCCTGCTCGAAGATGACTGCAGCAGTGTAGTCGTTTGTGCTTGATGTGATGTCCACCATGCTACTACGCGGGGCTCGCTGTGGACTTCGCGTGTCTCCAACCTCATGCTTTCTCGATCTTCTCTCAGACACATACCTTTGTGCGGCACTGTACTGTCGCGGAGCGGAGATTGGTGGACATATGATCTCGACATTTCCTGCCTGATCAGGCAGCACCCAAGAGACATGAATAATCTTCGCTCAGAGACAAGTGGTTTGATGGTGAATCCTTCGCGGCTTGGGTCATCTCCTTTTGCCGCGCCGGAGAACTACAAATGTAAGTGACGCGCAAGGCCATGTCTTCTCTCCAACAAACGGCATCCAAAGGACGAGCCCAAGTCTTTAACATCATGGCGCCTCTACAGACCTGGACCGCGAGTCTAGTACTCACCCTACTCACCACCTCCACAATCGCCCAACGCCAACTCAACTCCACCTCTTTCTCAACCTGCATCTCCAACAGCTCTCTCACTGCCGAATCATTCTCCGTCACAGTGTATCCGGACACCGACTCCTTCGACTACGACTGGATCGGCGCCAACACCTTCGTGGGCAACGACACCATTTCCGTCATCATCACCGTCGCATCTGAAGTCGTGTACAACGACACCATCGACCCTTGCTTATCGAATGCGTGGGCGTACTTCTGCTCAGCGAGTGAAGGAGAGATCGCGATCATGACGAATACGGTCGCTCCGAATGGAACGTTTGAAAACATTCCTGAAAGTGTATTCACGGAGCCGGAATTGGAGGCATCGTTTGAGGTGCAGATGACCAATAGCGAGACGGGTGCTGTTGTCGGCTGCTTGCGGGCGAGTCTTACGAATGGTGTTCGGGGAGACGGTGCAAACGGGGAGAGCGCTGGGTCGAGTAATGCTACCGCACCGGAGCACACGGACGGCAGTGGCAGCTCGAATGAGTCCAGCAACTCTGAAAGCGGCTCTGGCAGTGATTCGGGAGCCAGCACCGCCTATCTGAACTGGACTTTACTTGCGTGAGTTCTCCTCCCTCGATGCCGCTATGCAGAAGCTGATACATCCACAGATCGGCCATGGTGATCTTGACGTACGGGACACGCATGTAGTTCGCTCTTCTGGACGAACTTTGGTAGGTTGAGTGGAGCGCGAAGATCTCGACTGATACACCTGACAACGGGCTTTGAGGGTGTACGCTACGTAGAGTTAAGTTGAGGCTGCATATGGAACTGTTCATGAGTGGCAGCACCGAAAATTTGGTTCTGCTGGGAACCCTTCTGGTGTCTCTGGTTGGCGGCTCGGGGAGCCAGCACTGTGTACTTGAGCTGGACTTTGTCGGCGTGCTCGTTGACTGCTCTGACGTTTAGTATCAGTCTTTGTTGAATCGACGTAGCCAGACTGGATTGGAGGTAAGTTCTTTCGAAGAGCCATGGACGTGCGCGAAGGACCTTACAGGCCGATGGCGATGAGGAGAAATCTTCAAAATTCCGTTGGTGAGACGGCGGTGTTGTGGTCCTGAGATATCTGAATACCTAGGTTCTCAAGGACTCAGTGGTCAGAAGCATGTGAATTGTGTATTCATGGTAGGTATTAGCGTAAGTACATAAATACAGCGCCGCGGCCTCATCGCTCGCAATGGTAGCCTCGAGTTTCCCAGTCAGACCTCCTCCACACCATAGCGATCGATGGCCGACGCGAAAATAATGAAAGGGAACTTGCTTTGTTTTCCGTAGAAAATGTAAAGTCTGGTCATGGAGCAACCATCGTCTCCATCTCCTTCTCTGCCTCCGTCGTGCACGTCGGCACGCTCGCCATCTTCCTCGCTCTCCAAGTATGAACAAAACGCCTCCGCAAATGCTTGATCGCCGCGTGACTGAAGGAACACGCGAAACGATCGATTCGTGTTCAATAATTCTCGCTCGAAAGTATCCCGTCGTCCGGAAGCCGGATGGAATGATGGTGGATCCTCAACGAGAAGTCTAAGAATGAACAAGGAGAAAACAGAATCTCAAAGACTTTTTTCATTTATTAACAATCGATCCCGATCAGAAATTTTGTGCAATGCCCGAGTTTCCTTGTTGGTAGTTCCCGGGCTGTTGTATCCGCGTGTTCCGGCGTGCGCTGACATCGCGAACAATGGGCATGCCGCCCTCTTGGCCGGTTCCGCCGTAAGTGCCGTCGCCGTATGGACCGTGTTGGCCATATCCGTAGCCGGTGTTTGGATTGTATGCCTCATATGACTGAGGCATGCCGCCTTGGCCTTCGTCGGAAACGTCTGTCCGGCCAGCAGCAGAGTATGTTGAGGAAGCGTTCGAGGGACCACGGTGGACTTGTGCTGCGTTGGCTCCTGCGGCTGGTGCTGCGCCCAGCGCGGCAAGGTCGTCACTGCTCATGGTGTCTCTTTGGTTTTGCATGAGACCATCCCCGCTATGCGCCTCTGAAATTCCGCCGTTCGGTGAGTTTCCAGTGCGAGGGTATCCGTTGCTGCCACCATCTGAGAGTTGTCCTGCCGTGTGACCGCCTGACAATGTCGTGGACATCTTTCGGCTTGCCGTCGCTGCACCGGCGGCTCCAGCGACTCCCCATCCTCGGTATCCACTTGAGTCCTCGGCCATCTCCAAACCATTTTCTGATGCGACAGCCGGTAGTGTAGGATCGTTGTTCGGGTTAAAGCCATAGTCTTCCACTTCGTTGCGACGCAACTCCTCTGCAGCCTTCTTTTGCTTGCGCCTTCTCCAAAAGAAAATGCCGGCCAGAACCAGTGCGGCAACGACGACAACGGGAATTACTACAGCGATCGCAGTGGTACCCGCAGTGCTGAGGCCGCCACCGCTGCTGCTGCCGGAAGAGCCACCATTGTTAAGAGTGGCCGACGGGGTAGCCGAAGATGATGATCTAGATGCAGAAGAGGTGGGTTGCGTGGTCGACGGTGCAGTCTGTGTTACAACAACAACGGTGGTCTGCGGCGGAGCGGTAGAGTCTGCTCCGGGTGAACTCTGGGTGATGACCGATGTTATGACTTGAGTCTCAGGCGGTACGGAGGAAGCGACAATGGTCGAGGTAGAGGCAGGAGTTGGTGTCGTACTCGGCGCGGCGGGAGGGGAGGATGTCGGCGCTTCGGAGCTGGTCGGAGGAGGAGGAGGAGGAGCGGACGACGTGGGCGGCGGCGCTGAAGACGGAGCGGCGGAGGATGACGGGACGTCACTGGAGCTGCTGATGATGGAGGAGAGGACCGATGAGGCTGCGTTGAGAACATCAGTGGCTGCTGACATGGCGGCGACGCGGTGTGGTCATGCGCGAAACAGAGAGCGCGTGGGAATGGTAAGGAATGAAACAAGAGAAACGAATCGAGGGTGTCGTAGGCACGAGGCCGTGACAATAATGCCGAAAGGGTAATGAACGGGGATGGGTGTCAAAAGGGAGTGAATGTGAACGGGGTACGTACAAGTGGAGGAAGAACTAGAAGAAGTCGCGGGCGCCGTGCTGTTGGTGGACATGGTGGCCTATGCAGCAAGCGAGCCGGCGCGTTGTGACTGGCTGCTGCAAGTGCAAAATAAAATGCACGGAAATCTTCGATCGCCCGGGAACGCGGTGTTCACGATGCGTGTATCCGGATTGCTCGTGGGAACAGGATGGTATGATAAAATCGTAGAAGCGCCTGTCTTCTGTCGAGGTGTGTGTGTGTGTGTGTGTGTATGTGTATGTTGTATGAGAATGGAGGAGGATTGAATCTGTCTACCACCGCTCGCCGGCGCTCGTTGGAAGGAAGGCCTGATATGAGACTAGCCGCCAAGTTCCTTTGTATCGGCTCGTCCGTTGCGCCAGTGGGGCGGATACGTGGGCTCCTTCACGAGTGGCGCGCGGCAGGAGAGTCGCCCTTTGTCGACTGACCAAAGAACGATTGTCGTGTCCTGGTCAGGCGGCTGCTCGAACAAAGAACAAACAATGTTCGACCGGGTGGACGAGACAAGAGCGTGGTGAACAAGGGCCACGCCTGCTTCTTTGCCAGGAACAATCGATCGGAGAGGACTCCCACACGCTGTCCTAATTTCCCTGATATGGTTCACAATTCTAATTCTGGTCAAAGAGACGCTAGGTGAACTATACCACAACAAACCATACTCAACGCGGTTTAAGCGAAGTGATGTTGTATCCTTTTGCGGTTGGTCGGCCAAATCGAAACACGAACGTTACATTTGTGCGTTGCGCTCTTCGCCTGACGAAAACTGCCGCTATCATTACGGTCCAGGTGCAACTGTCAAGATCGGTTCATCATGATCATGAGCATCGTCTTTCTGCATTCTGAAGTGTGCGAAGGAAGACTCTCGGGGCGTCCGGAAATTACCCGGCGCAAAGTAACACGTCCTCTCTCCTGCAGGACGCTCTAGCCTCTGTGTGTATCCAACATCTGCCAGGAAACCGTATCCGATGTTTTCGTCCGTCGACCGACGACCGTCAAGGTCGGCTGTGCAAGAGATTGATGAAGTATGAGGCGAACGATGTGGTTGTCTGCTGCGCCAGATTCATGCTTGGAGCTCAGCTGGGTTATTCCCGGCTGTTCCTGGGCCGGATGATCTCGTTCAGGGCACATCCAGGGCGACGCAGTGTGTTCTGTCTGTTCGGAACGCCTCGTGTCCGGTGAGACGGTCAGGATGGTGGTGAAAAGATCTGCACCAAAGCGCAAGTGTGACCGGTAGCATCTCGCCAGACCACATGCAAGTTGCGAGACCTCCGTCTCTGCCTTACACTCGCACATTGAATTCTTCATCAGATCTATCGACGACTCCTACACAACCAAGCAACAGCGGCCTATGCCGAGAGGGTTTGTTCGGAGATACGCCACGCGAGGAATTCACATGACAGCGATTGAGAGCGGAAGCTGCGAGTTGCGTGCTGTGTGCTTTTCCATCAACAAGTTTATGAACAAGAAGTCGTGAATATCGACAGACATGTCCATCTCTTTCTCCATTCACTGGTATGCCAATTTTGCTCGTCCAAAACCCCATCAAGACCCGATGCGCCTGGCCCGCCTTTTCTGTTACTTCCTCCGGCCTGTCCATCCTGAGAATCATCCACACTCCAATCGTCATATCAATCGTAAATTTTGCGGCTACATCTGTGCCAGCGCTTCTGTCCCTCGATTTTTCTGTTCTGTCTGCCCCGAGATCAACTCCAGGGACGAAGTCGTCCGTCTTTTTGCAGGGGTCATCTACATATGCCACTTCATATTCAACACCCTCCCATCACCATTGCTCGTAACCTTCTTGAAGAAACTCTCCGAAAGATCCAAGCTCCCCTCCGCACAACTTGGGCAACGATCGACGATCTCGCCGGGATAGGTGTTACCATCGGCACCGATGAGGTAGATGATCTTCTTGCACAGCGGGTTGGTGTTGGAGTTGCCCGTGCTGACTTTGTCGAAGAGGACGTGCGAGACGGCGACAACGTCTTGGTCGGAGGTGCTGGTGAAGCCGCAGGCGCCCATGCCGACGTCGAACCAGGTGAAGTCGCCGCTGTAGGACTGGCCACCGCTGGAGGAGCCGCTGTCGGAGGGCGAGTTGTAAGAGGGGGCTGCGGCGCTGGAGGCTGGTGTCGCGGCGGCGGAGGATGCGACTACTGGGGCGACGTATGGAGCTGGAGCCACGTAGGTGGAGGTAGGGACGGCGGCGGCTTCGCTTGAGACCGGGGCGACGTATGCTGGGATGGAGGCCGCTGCTGGCTCGCTTTGGCCAGGTGCGACATAGGCTGGGGCTGCTGCTGGCTCGCTCTGAGCGGCGGGAGCAGCGTAGGCTGGAGCGACGGGCGCAGGAGAGTCAGCAGCAGGCTGAACTTGCTTTGCATCCTGGGTTGAGGATGGCGTTGCTTGGGTCTGGCTCGGCTTGACCCAGACGGTCTTCGTGACAGCAATCGTCTCCACGACTTCCTGAATCTCGGTAACCCAAAAAATGTCACGCTTGGGATGATGTTGATGGTGACGCTGGAATTCCACCCTGGGAACTGCAGCCACAGCGGCGACCAAAAGCCCGGTCACGGTGAAAATGCTGTTGGTGTACATGATGATGCTGTCGTTGGTTTGTGTTTTCGTCCGTTTGTGGAAGGATTGTCTTAGATAGCCTGGATGATGTCCGTAGGCCTGGCTGTTCTGTCTGCGATTGTAAATGAATGAATAGATCTATCAAAGACCAAGGAGTGACGAAGGATAAGGAGTGTGAAAAGGGACGATATCTTCAGACCTGCGAAGCGTAGAGTGTGAGCCAAAGGGGAGGTGTCTCGCGATGCGGCAGCATTTTCTACTTGTAGCAGGCCGACAAGGTACCTGACGACCCGGAACGGTACACAGCCTGCAACCGCACTCACATCACTCACACCGAGTCGTGTTTGGCACGCCAGGAGAAGCACGGTTGGTGGACCACGGACGTGTGTTCGGCGTGTTGCAGAGTCCAGTTAAATCCTGGAACCACCGTTTTCCTCACGACTAAGGAGGTAGCCGAAGCCCGAAGGGGCTGCCGTCCCGGCGAACCTCCTTGGTGGACGAAGCTCACGCCAATCACCTGCGCGAGACAAGTCGTGGAATCCGCAGCGGTCTGCATGTGTAAAAGATCCACAGCTTTTCTCAACATGCTGGACAGGTCGTTTCGCTGTCAATTTGTCACTGCCTGAAGTATTGCTCTCCGTTGAGGGATGCAGGTACACAGCAGACGACTTTTGTCAACGTCCAGATCCTCCATCGATACCAAAAAGTAACTTTGTGAGGCTTTGTCCAGCATGTTTCAAACCGCTCCGAGTAGGCCAAAGGTTACCAATAGTGCGGAATCCGGATGATTGGCAGGCACACGGTCGCACACCCGGTCGTGGGGTGGTGATCCCTGGCCCGCCACGTTGACGTGCAGATTGCAGAGATGCTTCTGGTTTCAAGAATGCAACGTCCGAACCTGTGACTGCCTTGGCACTTGGAGTCGCTTGCACAACACGCGATGCGCTGTCATCATGTTGATGCCGTGCTGAAATCTCACCGATCTCAAGCCCTGACATGGCCTACGAAAAGCTGCGACGGAAACTCTGCAGACGCATTGCAAAAGCTGGGTCCCGAAATTGCAGTGGACTCCTGCGAGACTGACGGCTCCACAGAAGCCACGTCAACCGACAAGCTTTCTCGGTTTCTCTCGCATCAACGGCCTTGGATTCGTTCTTTTGCCTGAACGCGCGCGGTAGAATGCTTCTGCGTGGGACGCTTCAACACCGTCGAGGGCAAGCTGTATGCCATCCGGTTCAAAAGACCGCTTCGTAACAGTCCAGAGCTATCGAACAATCCAGCTCGCGGCTTTCTCCAGGCGAAGCTCTCGGCCTCGAAGCATCATCTCGGGGTCCGGACTCCTGAGACGAACGACATCTGACAGCAGCTTCGCGAAACGGAGATGGCGTACATTGCTGCCTTCTGGGAGTGACATCTGCTGTCTTGTCTCTTAGACGTCTGGTCGAACAATGGCGATCACGACGAGGTGGGATTCGCATTTACGTAAGCACAGCTCTGGAGCATCCAATCGAGGTAGGTGCAGCACAGCTCATGCGAGCTTTCCATTCAACCATCAGTGTCGAGGAACAGTCGCACATCGCTCTTATACAATCATCTCCTACGACCGCAACAAAAGCCAGCAATCATGTCATTTCTGGCCCTTGAAGGTCGTCATGCCTTCGTGACGGGAGCACAAGGAGGCATTGGGCGAAACATCGTGAAGGAGTTGCTTGGTGGGCCATACCTCAAGAGCCCAGACAAGATGCCGACTAACGCGGTGCAGCTGCTGGCTGCAAGGTGTCCGCTCATGATCTTCGGCCCGCGCAGACAGCCGCTGAGCCGAACGTGTTCAACATTCAAGGAGACATCTCCGATGAGGACTCCATCGCCAAGTCTATGCAATCCGCCGTGGAGCACTTTGGGCCGATCAACATCCTCTGCGCCAATGCTGGCATCACGAATGAACAGAGCCATCCGAACATCTGGGAGATGCCACTGGAGACGTGGGACAATGTCTACAAGGTGAATGTGCGAGGAGCGTTTCTCACTATCAAGCACTTCCTCCTCGCGGCTATCAAAGCCCAAGAGGCTGCCGGAAAGGAACTCGAAAACTTGTCCATCGTCGTGACAGGAAGCGAATGCGGCAAGTTTGGTCAAGCCGGTCACTCGGAATACGCAAGCGGCAAAGCTGGTCTTCAATACGGACTTGTCCGAACGGTCAAGAACGAGATTGTCCGAATCAATGCCAAAGCTCGTATCAACGCTGTGGCACCAGGCTGGGTCAACACCGAGCTCATTGGAGATCGTCTGGACGATCCTCGAGAGCTGTACCTCGAAGCTCAGGGTACTGTGCCTTTGAGGAAGATTGCACAGCCAGAAGATGTTGCCAGAACGGTTGCTTTCCTCGCGAGCCATCGTGCTGCTGGACACATGTCTGGTGAGTGCTTGAGTGTAGACGGAGGCATGGAAGGGCGTATAGTATGGAGGGAGGAAGAGGTGATGGCGAAGAGATAGTGCGTGGTACGCACAAGGCATGTATTCGTGCGATGACTTCAAAAACAGATCCACGAATGTCACCCTCACAATTCAATCGAGCTATCACGGCTCTTGCTACATTGCGGCAGTGAGAAATCCTTCAGCTCTGAGTGCCTGACTTCGCCTCGGTCGCTTCCATGTGGCCGAGTTGCATTGTGGGTCTTGGCTCCGTCCCGAATAGGCAGGTACGGTCAACCTCAACTCTCAGCTCTCCTCGTACATCACCCCATCATCTGGTCATCGACAACATCGAAACATCAGCACAGCGACTCTCCTCACTTGACGATGATCAAACAAAAGCAGAAAATTAGGATTGCTTGGTCCATCGACTTCGATGCCGTATCCGGATGTGTGCCCATGCCAATCCTCTCATTCATGCCAAACCATTTACTAACATACATCAACCCAGGGCTCGGCACCGGAGCCAACCCCAAAAACACCACCTCAGACTTCAGCGCAGGCTACTTCAGCGCTACGACCGGCGTCCCCCGCCTCCTCAAACTCTTCCACAAACTCCACATATCCGATAAAGTCACCTGGTGCATCCCCGGCCACTCCCTCGAGACCTTTCCCGAACAAGCCAAAGCCATCATCGACTCCGGCGCTGAAATCGCACTCCATGGCTACGCCCACGAGTCTGCGAGCCAGATGACCGCCGAGCAGGAACGGGATGTGCTGCTAAAGTGTGTCCAGCTCGTGGAGGAGTTGACAGGCAAGAAGCCGAGGGGGTATCGGGCGCCGCTATATCAGCTCAGTGAGCGGACGATTGCGCTGCTGCAGGAACATGAGTTTCTTTGGGACTCCTCACTGTCGCACTTTGATAGTGTGCCGTATTTTTTGCCGAAGAATCCGGCGCCGATTGCTCCGATTGACTTCAGTCCAGAAGCCAAGGCGGCAGATTGGATGAAGCCTTCGCCAGACTTTAGCAAACTTCCTAGGTCAAGTCTGGTTGAGGTGCCGGCGAATTGGTATACTGAGGACGCAACTCCACTGCAGTTTTTCCCCAATACTCCGAATAGCGCAGGATATGTGGATGTGCGGGTGGTGGAGAGGACGTGGATGGATCGGTTTGAGTGGTTGAGGAGCGAGATTGCGGATGGGAGGGCGAGTGGCATGGCGCATGTCATTGGAATGGTCGAGCGGTTCTTGAAGTGGCTGCAGAGCTTTGGCGACGAGGTGGAGTTCTCGACTTATGCGCAGATCGCGGAGGAGTGGAAGCAAAGCCAGAAGTAGCCCGTAGGCCTCTCGTAGCAGCCGTACATGATGTAGATGATATGGATACAAGTGGTCGTGTGAACGATCTATGCTTTCTCTTGCTCGACCGCCGCTGCAAACGCCGTCGTCCTTGCCCTCTCGTTCGCAATGACCTCTCCGATTTTCGCCAGCTGTTCGGGCGTAAGCTTCTTCTTCTCTGCGGCCTTTTGTTTCGCTCTGAGCTCCGCCGCCTCTTGCAGTGGTGTCCGCATCGTCTTGATCAGACCCTTCCTACCTTCCACCTTTGCGTCTTCCATCTCCTTCTTCACTCGGTATCCTTCCTCATGCCGTGTCCGGAATTTGCTGTACTTGTTGCGTAGCTCATCGATGACAGTACCCGGCATAGGCTGAGCCAACAAATGAGGAATAAACGTCGGTGTCTCGACAGAAAGACTCGACGTGTTGTCCTCATAGTCCTCAAATTCCTCCTCTGGTTGTGCCGGCCATGGAATTATGGTCGTGGTGCCTGGGATCGCGCGATCCTTCTCTTCCTTCTCCGGCCATGTGCGTTCCCGGCCGACGGGGACTAGGCGTTCAATGACGACGTCTCGATAGATCCCAGTCTCAGGATGTGGAAGTGGATAGACAAGTTTAACATCTGTGATGGGCAGGGGCAGCGAGACGGTGACAACGTCGCGGGTCTCGCCTTGCCTCATCTTCATCCACTCCGGCATGTGCACATCATACTGGTTCAGATCCTTCACCCGCACCATGGCCGTCTTCGGGTTGATCTCGTCGACCTGGCCAATCCTGCCCCTGTCACGCCCTCTGGTGATGACAACTCGGTCGCCTTCCTTGAATGGGATGAATTTTGGCCGCTGGTCTGGGTCCAGCTCGGGTCGCGGGGTGTTGTATGATGAAAGTGCACCGTATGTCTTTTGGTTCTCTCCAACGTCTCTTCGGGGTGCTAATGGGCCCCTCTCCCAGTCATGTCTCCTGTTCTTTCGCTCTTCTCGGATGAGATCGTTGGTGTGTCGGACCAGTCGCTGTTTGTTCTGGTTTCGATTCCATGCTTCGGCGTTCAATTTGTGTTCCTTGGCCTTGTTCGCTGCCCGCAGAGCCGATCGCTGCGCTCGCTCCGTACGCGCGATGAGTTTCTGCATGGTCGTGAGGTCGATCTTGAAAGGAAAGTGTTTCAATAATGTCGAAGTCGTTCTATGTTGCGTACACTAAATCCAATGGATCGGCGGAGCACCTCCTTTGGGTCTGGATTTCTTGGCACTGGGACATCCTCCTTTGCCTCCTCCCTTCGACTTCACACCGCGAAGCATGCCGCGTATTCGGTGCCGATCAAGCATGCACTGAGCTCATTTCAGTGGCATCGCCGCGATGCACTTTTTTCGTGTGAGTCGCATGGCGCCTGCCGGACCGCCGCATCGCTGGCTGAGGATGAACCCATTTAGTGATGACACCTATCGCGAGAGGTCGCACTCTGTATATGACACATTGGCGATACCATGGATGAACCTCACCTCTCACGGTAGGGATCGCTGACTGAGAAGGTAGGCAGTCCAGTGCTACTATTGCCCGCAGGCCGCAGACGAATGGACGATAGCCACGACCTGAAGAAGCCAAAAACAAAGTTGAATGTCCCAGCCTTCGCTGAACCTTGGGCAGACTGATCGACTGTAACGAGCAGCCCTCGAGAATCCTCCATTGGTTCCTTCGCTGCCCTAACGACATGCAGACCTCTCGTCTGACACTTTGTCGGTCCATAGCTGTCTCCAAACAACTATACAGTGTGGTCCGGCTTCCTCATGTTCCACAAGCTGGGCCTGCTCTTAATGAGCATAGCGACATTCAGTCGTACAATCACTGCTATTTCGTGCAAGTAACAAAGTGCCAACATGAACGTCTCCGGTCGAGCTGCAATCTGACACCTTCGCAGTGCACAATGCTTCCGCCCACATCAACGAATCCGCCACGCCGACATCAGATGCTGCTAATTCGTCTTCCAAGATTGACTCCCGCAGTGTCGGGGGGTACATATTGCAGGCCTTCGCAGATGGTAGTGGTACTGAGTTGACGACGTCTACGCCATCAACACCCGATTCGCGAACGTTGATAACAGCTACCGACACTCTTGACAATGCAACCCTCGCCATGTCTGCTTCCGGTGGATCATTCTCCGTTGCATCCCTCAGACCGACGTCTTCACAAAGACAGTCAATCTCCACGGCGATCCCGAAGCAGTCTCACAGGCTCATCAATGCTGGTCAAACCTGTTGACCTGGAGCACTCAAAGCTTCTCCTGGTACAGCTCACATGTGTACAATCGAACGTTCTCTTTCACAACAACGACAATTACACCTCTGATAAGCACCTCTTGGACATCGACTTTCTATCCAAGCGATGTCAGCGTGTACACCCTCTGCGACGGTAGTCCGCGTGCGGACATCCGGCCATCGACCACTTCGAGCACATACAACGCAACTGGGACTCCCTATTCATACCCATCCCTGGCAACGCCTACGTATACTGTGTGACAAGCCTTGTATACCGTCGGAGCAAGACTGCCACATTTGGTATGCCGATTCCGGCATACCGGGCGTCAACGAGCGGGCTCTCGAGAACCAGTGTGGCAATCCAGCTCATGGTCCTGACGGTGACTGTGTTTTTGGCGTTGAAGGCGGGGTACAACTCATCTATTTCCCGGTCAGCACTGTTGGAGGAGATCTCTGCACAGGGAACGGAACAACCATCTATCCCACGCCATCATCTGATGGTCCGAATGTTATAACAAGTCTGGGAAGAACATTCACCAGCGGCTCGGCGTACATATCGATCAAGTCGCTGTCTGCATGGGTGGATGGCTTTGGATACACCGTCGGTCCAAACTTTAGCGACTTGATCTTGACCGTGAAATCAGAAGATGTGTCCACGCAGTGCAAAGGCAACAAAATTGGGACTAGCATGAACTGGGCGGATTTCAACTGGCCGGTACCAGCCAGCGCTTACGAATGCCAGGACAGATGCGGACGCCTCCAGAGAATGTTCAACCATCTGGAGCGATGTCAATCCACTCCTGGCTATTCCGACGGCCGTCAAGGACACCTCTCCTCTTTGGTCGCCTTGCAAGTTCGACGTACCTCTACTCGCCAATTACTGGTTCGACCCTCCCATAGCTTTGCAAGAACATTCAGCAGCGGATTCGATTACTCGGCCTGGGCTATCTTATCCTGCAACAGCAGCAGCTGCACCCCAATCCTTACCCGCCGGCACTCCTGCATCAGCTATGGCACTGGCCGACCAGGTCACCAGCAGCACCCCGAGTCCATCGAGCAGCGGGGCCAGCGTAGACACATCAACGGAGGAGCTGGCAACAGCAAAAAGCACCACCACCATGGCAGCTCTCACGCCCGACGCAGTCTCATTCTCGAAAAACAACATACTGTCAGCGGTAGAAGTAGACAGCGGTGTCATAAAGCTGGGTTCCACGACTCCTGTAGTGAGCGGAGGCCACACGATACCGAAAGGCAAAGGCACCACGAATGCCCGAAATATCGGGGCCACTCCATCTTCAGCCGGCCCACCATCCACCGTTCCTGCCCAGGAAGTCCTACCTCAGGTCTTGGTGATCGATGGCAGTACGCTGTCCGCAGGAGGCGCAGCGGCCACCATAGCCGGCCAAATTTTGAACAAAGCGTCGAACGGACTTTTCCTTGTAGGCCAGGCGACAGGCTCATCCACGGGTGTGGTGAACACACTTCCAATCGTTGTCGTTCCTGGCGGCAGCTCAGGCACTGGAGATGTTGTTGGGACAGAGGTCGGAAAGACTTCTTCGCCCGCCTCGAAAGACGAGTCCGCTGCGCTTCGTTTGTTACCAATGGACTGTAAGACGTGGTTGCTGAATGCTATTATGTGTGTGTGGACGGCTCAGGGATTGACGTGACACTGCTGAGTCTGATAACGGCATTAACAGTCGACATGGCTGCGGGCAGCATGGACGTGATTTGCCAGTGCTGAGGGATGTCACGACAGAAAAGAGACTGGATGGTCGGAGGAAAAGCGCGGTGCACACCAGACGCTGGTTTCGCCTTGAACTGGGTCGATGTGCAGTAATATACATAGACCCGAAGCCTAATATAAGTGGACCAGTGTTGAGCTTTCGACAAAGAGAGTGGTGCACTTGTTCGAAGTTCGGCGAGCATTCCCGAGGTGTTTTGCCTTCCTTCATGAAGACAGCAGACTCGCCGGCGCAAAATCCCCACGTCTGACTGCTCGCTCTCTCTACGAGCCGTGGCAGCCAGCCTCATAACCCGAACCTCAAAGCTGATCGTCTCTGCACTTCGGCGGGAAGGCGACGCCGGTTTGCAGCTTTCTTTGACTTGGGATCGTTTGGGATGTTGCTGGTCATGCTATGTCCATATGCGCTTTTTCGCTCCGACTGCAGATGCACATGTTGTCATGCCCTATTCCTCCACGATCCTCTGGAACGGATCTCTGCCCTCATTGTCCAACAGCGAAATCTTTTGACCGCCTTCAGGCTCAAGGCTCCACTCGAGCGTCTCGAACTACATCACGATGTCAGCCGAACATGCTTCACAGCTTCTGTACCGTAGCCGCGCATACGCCGTAGCCGTAGCCGTAGCCATAGCCACAGCAGCCACACGTCGGGAAAGACTCACAATCCCCATCCTCGTCTTCCGCATACTCTTAAACCTCATCTTTCCCTGCCCCTTCGTCCCCTTCACCCAAAAACTAATGTCAATCCTCCCCTGCATCTGATTCAACTCGCCTCTTATCCATGGAATCTGGCTGGCAAAGTAAATCTCATCGCCCAAGATGGCTCGCGCTTCGGGATTCGTGCGCACAGCGTAGAGCGTGCTGCTGACGACGGAGGACGAGGTTTTCTGGTAGTTGAAGATGGCAAGTGCGGAGCCGACGACGATGACGGCGAAGAGGGGAATGGTGCGTATCCAGCCGTTGCGGGTGCTGGTGGAGATTGAGGGGAGGTCGCGGTCGCCGCGGCGTTCCATTAATGGGCCGGAGCCCGGGCGGGGAGCGGCGACGAGGGTTCGGCGGGAGACATGTTGGGGTTTGAGGAGCGTGGATAGATTGCCCAGTCGTAGGCGCGGTCGAGGTAGCATTGTGGTGATGTGTGTCAGGAAGAGGTCTAAAGATCACGAAGTCGAGGTTGAAGCCGTGCCAAGGCATATTGATGGCATCATGCTCGCTTTCTGCATGTGAAAGACTTCGATATGACGGGACCTGATCGCAATACACCAACTTTGTGGTGGGACAGCGCGATGTGTATGATTGTAAACAATTGACATTATCTTTGTCGTGCAGCGACGTTCATAAACATATCCTAATATGCTCGCTAGAGCTTTCCCATGGGTATTCCGCTAAAACGCCGTCCACAAAAAAAAAGGTAGATCATTCAGGCTGCGTTCTCATGTTCCTCCCTTTCTGCGTATTCGTCGCAGCCTTGATGGCATCCCGATCTTTCCATTAGGAGATATCTGGTCATCAAAACCCCAATCCTCTATCTCAAGCCAATGAGGTCTTAAGCCTTGTGCACTGGTTGCCAGGCATGTCCGGTTGAAAGTGCTTTAGCTCGCCAGACGACATCGAGATTTCTTGCTAACGTGGCCATCCAGTCGATCACCCGATCATGTCGACCATTTCCTCGCCGTCGACAACGATAGTGTCGGAATTCGAGCTCGTGCTCGAAGCCATGGCAGGCTTCTGCAGGCGGAAGCTCTCCAGGATGGTTGCGAAATAAGCTGCGTCGGATTCGCATCGCAAGTGCGGCATGCGATTCAGGATCCACCAGGGGCGACCATTCTCATGCCATGTTGGGATGGACTTCCAGTCGAGTTCGTTGTCTCCGAAGATACTGAGTTTGATATTACGGCGGAATTTCAACGAGGCGGTCAGCGCTGTAGGGTCGGCTTGCTGGGGCATGAGCTTGTAACTCGCGGGTTTTGCCTTCGTGGTGTCGTTTGATTTGAGTAGCGACATTGTCGATGAGGTGGAAGTGATGCTCGGAACGAAGCGGCGTTGCTTCTTGTAGGGCGATTCACCTTGTGCTGCCATCGTGAATGCTGTGACGTGACTGCAGATTTACGTGGGCGATGTTGATGGTCGTGAAGAAGAAGAATTGCGACGGACCCAGAGAGAAAGTGGACGGCGATGCCGCCAAGGTCTTCAAAGTCTGGGTGAACCAGTGCTGTTCTGTGAGGCCTCTCGTCACGCGTTGCGAATCACATCCATTCGCGACATGCTGACATCCCCAAAGTCAAATTCTGGGACAGTCATTGAGAACCATTGAGTCCAGCAAACTCGCTGGACCGGTGAAGCGCCTTGGAAAAGCAACCGAATGGTCGTCGCGTCAACCATAGCCACGACATTGCTGACCCGTGTTGACGGTGGTAGGCGAGTCGTATTTGGTGCGGGTCGGCTTTTTGCCGGTCATCGACTTTGGTGCCGTTTGATGGCTGTGGCCGCTCCTGCGGGACGATGGGTGTGTAGATCGATGCTGTTCTCGGCAATGCTTTCATCCGATCATGTCGACCTCATCGATCGAAGGTCGGCCTTCCGAGAGGCTGAGCATACGTAGCTTCCTCTCGCAATCGGCAGCCCTTCGGCGAGCAACATCTTCGGCCGACAGACTCATATCCACCTCGTCCGCGTAGAACACTCCAAAGCTTCGCCAGTCCCGACAACCTCTAGTCGCTTTCATCGAGTCGACGATGTTGCTGTATGTTTTCGGTTGACTCAAGCGCAGGCATCGGCTCGCTCGTGGCTCTGGGGGTACTGGCATCATCATGGCTTCGATCTTGGGGTTGCTCTCGCGATTACATGGCGGCAGCTTTGATATGCTGGAGTTCGATGCGGTGCTGCAACGCGACGCGTTGGATTGGTCGGTTCCTGTCCTTCGAATGCCGCCCTTCTTCCTTGGCGCTCGAGGCGCATCGTCCTGATCGAGCGCGTTGCCTGCACCGGCACGAAAGCAGTTGAGACGCATGGTAGTGTTGGTGTGTTGTGTCCTGTTCGAAGATCGTTCGGTCCTGAAAGACTATCGAGGCGGTAGGTGCTCGACGTAAGCGGCTCGGCCGTGTAATCGTTCGCCGGAGTTCGAGGTACGAGGGCTAGCGATATCGGGAAATCTCAATGGCTTGCCAGTTGATGTGTGCAAGATAATGGCCTACACATATCTCTGAAGTGGTGAGGCACTGCTCAGGCGGAGCGTAAGAGCTGTAGGTAGGAGGATCGTGAGAGCGGAGAGATATACAAGTGAGGCCGGCGGGCGCTGGTGGGATATCACGGAAGTGGCACAGGCGAGGCCCTTGTCCGCAGTCCGCAAATCGGTCACGGCCATTTAGCCTTTAGCGCTACAGGACAGGGTGCCGATCTTGCCGTCGCCTTTTTGGGCTGTGTGTCTCTCTCTGGCCGCAGCACCTCGGGGCATTTGAGTCCACGCTCGCCCGGCCTTTGTTTCGCGATGTCATTCTCCGATAAGCTTGTCTGTGATTGTTGCTTTATTAGCAATCCGCGGATTTGCTTGAAACGCGACGCCGAGCTTTATCCCTCCAGATGACGGAGCCCTTGTATGAAAGGCTCTTGGCTCCCGACAAAGCGATGGACCACAGGCATCGATTGCCTGTCGTCATGCTCATCAAAATGCTTACTCGTGCGAACACATCCAGGGCGGAAGTGGCTTTGACGTCGGCGAAGCGCCTATCTCCCCGTCTCACGCGCTCGGACTCTGGCATTAGTCAGGCGACCCGACTCCACTGCTTGATCAAGGGACATTCCGCTCTCCAAGTTCTCGAAGCGCAGAACTTTTATCATGTACTCAAGTACATGATCACAATTGCCATGCCGACTGCGCTCAAGCTTCCAAATCCCCACGCCCAAGCGCTGCATCGACGTGGACCACTTTGCCCAGGACTTGGCTAGCAGGGTTGTTGCACTTGGGACTTGACAGCACTGGACAGCACAGACAGAGCGATTCAAACACAGCGATGCTCCTTGCACGTTCACCGCTGCGTGCCGTTTTCGATGAATGCGCCTCAGATTATGCCGCGCGTACCGCAGCTTCATGGCCATTCAAGCGTTCACCGAGCCGCGTTGAAAGTATAGGTACTGCTTGTTGGAATCCTCTTCGATGAGGTGACACGAGCGTAAACGATTGGAGGAAGCTTGACAGGGCGCAGGGCAGGGTAGACAAGCTTTGAGCTGCACTCGGAGCTGCACCAATGTCTACAGTAGAAATGCTTGTCGACCGCGGAAATGTCGAGCTCAGAGCCGTGCGGCAGTCAATTGCCGCCATAAACACTGCCTTCTTCATTGATGTCACATGTTGCGCTGTACTTTGATGTTCAACAAGGGTATTGCTGTGAAGTCATCCGCTTCATGGGTCAACTTTCTTCCTGATTGTGCAGCTTGTCAAGGTCAGCATGTCTCACTTCGTTGCGAGCCAGGATCCTTTCGTCTTACAGAAATATGTTCTCGCGCGAATAGCTTGGCTGGTCCGGGTCGTCCATGATATCTTCGACCAGAAACTTCTTCTTGATCGCCTTCATGAAGTGCATGTCGGCTCTTCTTCGTCGCTTGAAGCAGAAATAGCAGACCGTTGAGGGACCAATGAGGTCTTGCAGCGTCTGTTGCAGCAATGGAAATGCAGGCTCGAAGTACACACAGTCTGCGGCAAGCACGACGTCCGGTGGTGTTTGTGGAATGTCGTCAGGTCGTGTTTCCCCCCAGTCATACACGCAGGCCTTTACATTCTTGGCGAGTTCGTTGAGGGCAATGTTGCGTTGCATCAGCGCGAGCATGGATCTCTGATCAGTGATGTATAGAGTATTCCCGGGACTGCATGCTTTCGCCACGGCCAGACTATTGGTTTGGATGTCAGAAACTGCAGGGAATCGAAAATTGGTCGCGTGCTATACCCGCATAGCCCACCTCCGGCACCGAGTTCCACTCTGGATCACGATTGTCAGTCGTTTGCACGAATTCGTGATGAGCAGCGTTCACCTTGAAGGCGACCCGGAGAAACAAACATTGAGGCCGTCCGCAGCGATTCCTGCTTTCGTCGTAGAAGGTACTTTGTAAGTATCACACCAGCAGGCCACGCTTGCCCTCCATTCCCTTTGGCGAGGTCCTCGTGCAGGACCAGTCCAGGGTCCAAGAGGCCGTCGAAGTCGACAGTCGTTGTCGAGGCCGCCTTGTGTGTCGGACTCTGTACCAGATCCTCGCCCAGAGCGAACCCGTCTTGCTCAAGCTCAGCCTCGTTCAGGGCCATGGGCAGGATTGTCGTCGCCGATGGTGGTTGACGGCTCGGTCGGATCAGCATCGAAGGATCAGCGCTTTGTGATGATGGCGTGGCTGGGCACGTGCTTGGCGCGTGCTCTTTCCAGCATGCGCAGGGCAGCCAAAATGAAGCTTCCTCGACTCCTGCACGATGGTGCAAGCAGCATTCGATCCACCGCAGGGCGAAGTAGTCGTGGAAACTGTGCAGCTCTCTCTGCGATTGCATTCGATCTTCGGGATCGGAATAGGTGCGCAGCTTCGGCCTCAATCCTGGCGATCTAATGAACCACGACTTCATCGGCACAGTGCGGCTGACGCGAAAATCGGCCTGGTCACCAACTGAGACTCCCAAGACTCGGACTACTGCATATGAGCCTGGTCGCTCGTCGCATCCACGACACGGCACGGTCAGCGATCCTGCCAGGCCTAGCTCATGTAGAGCTGTCCGCGGAAGGTCTCTGTCCCGCATTTACCTGATCAGCAGTAAGGAATTGTCTGTTTGTTTCATTGGCGCAAATGCCGAGCATTGACTCTTTCGATTCGCATCAACGGCCTTCCCGCGAGGATAGCTACAGAATCCAGACCGTGGCGGAGGCAGAGCCGGCATGTTGAACGCCTCCGGTGCCACAGCGTGCACTTCGCATAGTCTCTGTGTGCGCGAGCATCACCCTGGCTCTCAGCATCACATCAGGACAGCATGTCCCCTCGAGAAGTCAAGAGAGCGAGCGGCGATGCAGCGACGACATTGAATCTCAGAAGTGCTCATCTGGGCCAGCGTTGTGACCATTCCGCGAACTTCTAGACCAGCGGATGTGAAGAAGCACCAGGGAAGGAGTTTTGCGTCTCGCCGGGTGAAGGACAGATCCCGCCATGTCTGGCCATGAGAAGGTAAGTTGTACATCTCATTCTAAGGAATCGTCGCCGCCATTCCATTCCTATACCGACTCTGTCCCTTGCTTCGAAATCTAAGACATTCCGCCTCCATTCTCGAAAAAGTCACACCCAGCAAGGGTCCCAACGTCGGTATGGCGGGTGGGCAGCCACTTTACGCGTTACACGCGCGACGCCGCGAATCGCAATTGTACTCCCTTCCCATACTTCGAATATGCGAAAGTCTTCTGCGAAAGTACAAGGCGAACCATTGCAGCAAGAGAGACCCCAACTGAGGTATTCCATGTCCGAGGAACTGAGTGTCGAAACCAACTGACTGACGAACACCAGGTGCAAATGGCGAACCATCGTGCGCGAGCACTGTTCTCCGCCTTGTACGCCCTACGCGAGGTAGCGCATGCAATACCTGCTGTTGCCTTTCCATTCAACTCCCAAGTGCCCACGGTTGCCCGAGTCGACAAACCGTACAGCTTTCAGCTCTCCGAATCGACTTTTGCGCCTCTCACAAACGACGTTGTATATACATTGGTGGAGCAGCCGGCATGGCTGACATTCGACGGCGCGACGAGGCGGCTGGAGGGGAAACCAGGACAAGGCGATATTGGATCTGAGAACTTCGTACTTGTCGCAACGGACACCACTGGAACGACGTCTATGCCCGGCACACTAGTCGTCTCCAAAGACCCGGCACCGATACTGGCAGGAGATATCAACGACCAAATCGCCGCATCCGCAAACCTGTCAAGTCGAAACCCTGCGGTAGTCACCCTGCTCCCGTCAACGACATTTCGATTCGACTTCGAACGGGCTTCCTTCATCGATATCGTCCAGCGCGAGCTATACTACTATGCGACACTTGCCGATCACACTCCGCTTCCCTCATGGCTCATTTTCGACCCCAATCAATTAACATTTTCCGGAACGGCACCTGACCTGAGCGCTTTTCCACAGTCATGGGTCATCGACTTGATTGCATCCGATGTTGAAGGGTTTGCGGGCTCCTCTGCATCCTTCACCATTGCGATCGCGAAGCAGCAGCTGGCATTCGTACCGGAACAGCAGGATGTCAACATCATACCGGGCGAGGATATTGAAATCACCTCACTCAAAGATCAGCTGTTTCGGAACGATCAGCAATTGAGCACGAGGGAGCTTGAGAGCGCAAGAGCCGACTTACCTTCTTGGTTGGCTTTGAACGCAGATACCCTGGCGATTACTGGGAAGACGCCGATGAAAGTGACCCAACAGAGTGTCACGGTGTCAGTCGTAGACAAACTGGGCAACTCTGCGACGGCAACGATAAATCTGATTGCTGGAAATGCGACCCTCTTCGAGGGCGAAGTTGGTAGCATCGTGGCTCGGGCAGGAGAACATTTGAGCCACCAGTTCGCTGACTCGCTCTTCGCGCGAGAAGTTGTGGTGTTGAGCGTAACGTTTCCGCCTCCCATCACTTGGTTCCAGTTTGACGATAGGACGAGGACGCTCGAGGGTGAGGTACCGACCTCCGCAAAGCCAACCGAAATCAAAGCCACTCTGCTTGCCAAATCGCCCGGCGGAGAGGCAGGCGAGACCCAGATCTTTACGATCCAGATCAAAGCTGCCCGCAGCACAATACCAACTTCGACGCAAACTAGCACGACTACAGCACGAACGCCGAGCTCCACAGCCACCGCAGCAGCAATCTCTTCTGACCGTAGCAATCGTATGGCGCCGGGACTGATCGCCGTGATCGTAATACTGTGCCTCTTGGTAGCCGCACTGTTGATCTTGGCCGTATGGTTTTGCTGCAGAAGAAGGCGTAGGAGGCAGGATATTGAACACACCCCGAAGAAAAAGAACATATCCCGCCCAATGCCGTCGCCTGACAGTAATACCATCAGAGGCACTACTGGAGTGGACGGCAACGTTCACGGGAGCATCATGGCAAGCGAAGATGGAGATACAATACAGTCTCGGCGAAATGACTCTGCACCACAAATCGGTGCTCTGAATTTGCCATCTCAGTCCGGGAAGCGCAGATCGAAGTTCTCCAACCGATTCTCGAAGATCAGTTTTGCTTCGTCCATGGGTATGGGTGATGAGGTGATAAGAGCTGATGCCAATATACCTGAGTGGGGACGACCATCGGCAGCTCTTTCAGCACCACATGATAGCTTCGTACCTGCAGCTGAGATGGCGCAAATGTCAAGGCAGCTGTCCGATGGATCGCCGAGCAAGCGAGCATCGAGTCGGCTGTACGACAGGAACCGAAAAAGTGACGCTCTTGCAAGGACAGCGACAGGTGGAATGGCACGGCACTCATCAAGACGGAATGCTCAAAATCGTAGAACGAGGAGTACACTTGGCTTACCCACCACGGCAGAAGGCAGCAGTATGGCATCCTGCAGCACACGCGGGACGAGCGTTCTGTCGACCCAAACTACGCAAGCCAGCGAGTTCCCGCGGCCTCCATCGGCTTCGACTTCAGTCAATGCGGTACTGGTCCTGGCAGCGGAGAAACGAAGAAGCATGAGGAACCGCACTATACGCATGGTTGACCAGAGCGAGGTCAACCACAGCGATAGTGTGAATGACCTGAGGACTTTCGATGAAAAACGACGATCCTATCTGAGAAAGCGGAAGAGTAGAAGTGAACAGAACCATTTTTTCGCCCACGGATCTCGACAGTCCTCGGTCAATGGGAGACAGAATGGCAGATCCTCTACACTCATGTCATCGATGGCGAGTTTAAGATGCTCGGGACCGATTCTTGCAACATACTCAGAATCGTCGTCTCTCGAACCGACGCACCACGAGTCCAGACGTTTCAGCCAGAAAGTCCGAGCAGCTTTTGCTCCTAACTATCCCCGAGCAATGACCCGGCCTACATCGCGCGCAGACGATGAACAAGCTGCCGAGAACATGTCCAGTTCAAACTTCACGACTACTTCGGAAGACATCAACGACGACGACGAGTGGATAAAGGACCTACCCAAACCTCGAAACGAACGGAACTTCGTGCTGCCAGGCGAGGCCTCACCCACACCACCGCCCGCACCTCAACACGGCTCCTCCCTACATACTGCTGAAGGAGAGAATACACGAAAGTTGTGGAAAGCACACATGGCCAAGCGTTCTTCTTCTTCTCCACTGGCGTCACACGTCCACACCTCCATCATGGATCGCTCGTCGCCCTTGGGCTCTCGGAAAGGCAGAAAGTCGCCTCGAAAAGGTGGTCTGAGCGAACCGCTCAGCCTCCTCAGTGGGGGCAGCATGCACAAGACCCCCAAGCCGAAGTTCGCTCGCACGAATGTCCAGCGACCGGTCAGTGTAGAGGTCGATGAGGTCAAGAGGTATAGCAGTATGAAGGCGGAACAAGAGCAGACGACTGGCGGCAGTGAGCAGTGGATTGATGTTGATCCTGACAGCCTTGCTACGCAGAGGTCGAGTGGGAGTGGGAGTGGGAAGGCGTTCGTGTAGCAGCGACCGCTGAAGGTCTGGAGGAATATATACTTAAGTAGTATGAAGTACGACCAAAAGCATGTCGAACATGCATTCGAAGACCATATGTCTTCTTGGCGATGCTCCTTTGCCTAATGCCGCCGACCTACAAGCATTTAGCCGATAGTGCTTTCCCTAATGCGCACGGGCATACACGTGCATGATGTCTTCGTCGCGATTCGCTTGTGCGTTCAAGACGCGTTGGCCGCTCTTTTGTGAGTGACCGCACTCGTTGCATCGGCGACGGTGCTGTTGTGTCAATCTCTTCGCGGCCAGTCGTCCCGCGGCCGCAGACGTCGCTCGTCCGCCCCTCCAGCTGCCCCTCACCTGCGTCGGCAAGCGCATTTCAGAGTCTGGTTTTGCATGTGACGAAGTACCGCTGCTGATTTTCGTCGCTCTGCGAGTTCGAGAACTTCTGTCAAACAACAATCCCATCTCCATATTGCGGTGTCAATCGCGACACGGGCTCGACCATTATCCGGCAATGATCGCTTCTTGAACAGTACGGACGCAATGTCGACTCAATCCTCGAACCCTACCTGTCCACCCATGAGCCTCAGATAACACTGAGCTCGTTCGCACCGATACGAACCACCCGCACGACTCTCGCGTTCGACTGCCAACATGTACGTCTCCGGCCACCGCTGTGGCCCAGCGTCAATGGACACAATGCTGACGAATGGCGGCCGACAGGAAGTTCGGCAAGCACATCCAGAAGCGCCAGCTTGATATACCCGAGTATGCGGCGAGCTTCGTTGACTACAAGGCATTGAAGAAGCTCATCAAGAAATTGAGCGCAACACCCGTGTTGTCGGCACTGCAAAAGAATGGCGATGGCGGAGCTCAGCAGGATTCACAAACGTTGCTGCAAGCGAACAAAGCCACATTCTTCTTCAGATTGGAGAGAGAGCTGGAGAAGGTCAACATCTTCTACTTGCAGAAGGAGGCTGAGGTTGGTCTGGCGACGATTGGAAGATACGCCAGTGGCTCACAGATCGACAGCTCAAACTTCGACTACGGACGCTGCTGGACAAGAAGAAGGGTCTCCAATCGCGAGGAACGACGGCTTCAAAGCTCTCTTCAAGCTACGTGACCCTCGATGAAGGCTTTCGGCTGTTCAGCAACGATCTAGACAAGCTTCAGCAGTTTGTCCAAGTCAACCAGACTGCATTCTCGAAGATATTGAAAAAGGTCTTGAGTTGTCCTCTCGTCGTAGCGTTGCTCTCAGCTGACATCTGGTAGTGGGACAAAACCTCAAAGGTGCATCCGTCCAGTCGTCTGGCTACGAGGTCACGATGCTGATCATATCACAGTCACGAACCAAAGAGTTATACCTCTCGAGAGCCGTCGACGTACAGCCCTGCTTCAACCGCGATGTTATTAGCGACCTATCGGACCAAGCCACGACCGGACTCCTCGAACTTCAGGCATGGGCAGAGGGAGAGAAGATTGCATATACACCGGCCGTGGAGCTTGAGAATCGGGTACAGCCTGTGGGCCAAGATGATGAGATTGAGAACCAGGTCATACAGGCCATCAATGCCGGGAACACAACGCTCGTCCGCGAGTGGTCTGCTCGAACAGCAGCGAGTGAAGAGGCCAAGGAACGCATCAGCCGGGTCTTCCTCAACACTGCGAACACTGCTGCTCAGAGTGCTCAGGATATTCTGTACGATACCAATCTGGTGGACTTCAACTACGCCGATCCTATCAACGAGAGAAATTGCCTCCACGAAGCGGCGGTCCACGGGAAGATTAACATACTCAACGTGGCATTGACAACAGGCGCAAGCATTCGGGCTCCGGACGTGTACGGCCGCATCCCGCTTCATTATGCTTGCATGCACGGCAGAGCTGAGATGGTCAAGATACTGATCGCATCAGCGCCGGACACCGTTGATCTGAAGGATCTCGACAATTTCACGCCGCTCGTTCACGCGATTGTCCACTCTCGACTGGAGTGTGTTCAGGAGATGCTGAAAGCTGGAGCCATTGTCGACCCTACCAGCAGCACGGATCATATTCCCCTCAGCCTGGCATGTCAATATGGATCCGTGCCGATTGTTGAGCAGATTCTCCAATGCCGACCTCAAATCATTCCTGATGCCGAAGGCTTGTTCCCGCAACATCTTGTGGCTCGATTTGGCAGAGATGGAAGGATTCTCGTCATGTTGAAAGAATTTGGAGTGGACATGGATCAACCGGACAAGCTCTATCAGTGGACGCCGATATTTCATGCCGCATCGGAAGGTCACTTGCACTGCTTGCGTCAACTGCTGGAGTTTAGCGTACACACTGCGGCTGTGGATGAAAAAGACCTTCCAGCGATGTACTACGCGGCGTGGGAAGGTCACCTCGATTGCATGCAACTGCTCGCACAAGCTTGCGCCGCCGCAAACAACTTGCAGCAACACACCGTACCGACAATCAATGGACCTCCTGCTCTGACTGGAATGACTCCAGCTGCCACAATCCCAGACTTGAACGACTTGGACTCAGAGACGATCCCGGACCTTTCATTACCCCCACCCATCATTCCATTGAGACGCTACGGACATAATTTCCTCGATACTACGAAGACCTTCATCCTCTTGTCTTTCGGAGACTTGGGCTGTGATGCGATTGAGTTTTATGGCGACACAAAATACCCAGCGGCTCGTTTGACCATTTCTTCGAAGTCATCGGATCTCATCCCACGAAATCTGCCTCTACCGGTGCAAGATGACTTCAAGAACATTTCCTTCCAGATCGAGAATCTCGAAGCCTTCAGCATCGACTTTGACATTTACCCGACTTTTGGCAGCAAAGTCATCGCTCGCGCTGCTGCTTCGAGCCGTGTGTTCACTGGCAAAGCAAGCAGCTCCGGACAGTGGCATCTCGAAATGTTCGATCCTCGACTTCGTGCGATTGGTCGCATCAGCTTCCGATATCAGGTGGTCACACCATTCCATGGCATCCCGCTCGAGATCACGCATTTTGCGACTTACTGGAAGGCGACGAGCCAATACAATGACCATCACAGCAACCTCATCACAGGCAGCAGTCTTTCTGGCGACTTCATGAGACTCTTCGTGCAAGTCACGAGAGACGGCGTGCCTGTTCTCCATAACGAATGGGCATTGCCGAGCAGTCGCAACGATCTGGTAAGCAGGCTGACCTACCGCGAGTTCCAGGCGGCAGGTCTCGAAATGGGCAGGGGTCAAGGCGTGCTTCAAAATCTCGTCGCTGCCGGCATCGACCGGGAGGATCTAGCGACAACTCAACGGCAAGTGGCTCGGTCCTACGTGTCGCTCGCAGACACACTGGCACTCCTCCCGCCCGACTTGCATCTGGAGATCCACGTCTGTTATCCTTCCCAGGCGGAAGAGGAGAAGCTTCAGCTAGGACCCACCCAGAACGTCAACGCTGTTGTTGATGGCGTGCTCAAGGTAGTCTTCGACCATGCAAGGCAGCTCCGAGAATCAAAAGACGGCCCGCAAAGAAATTTTGTGTTCTCCAGTTACAATGCAGACATTTGCACTGCTTTGAACTGGAAGCAGCCAAACTGTGCGTACCGCCACATCTTCTCCTTGATGACACAAACTGACATTCCCTTGCAGATCCTGTGCTGCTATGCAACGAGCTGGGCGTGGCGCCCATCACCAATAGCCAACGCCGATCCAGCCAAAACATCGTCGCCAACTGCGGCCGCACCGACATGTCCATCAAGGAGGCCGTCAGGATCGCGCAGAGCAACAACTTTATGGGCTTGATTTGCACCTCTCGCTTGTTGGAGCTGGTGCCCGCCCTCGTGTCTTCAGTTAAGGAGGCTGGACTCGTGCTCATTGCTGATTACAGCCACGACTTCGTGCGTACTCGGCCCGCTAGTTTGCTTGGTCTTCCCAAAGGTGCGGATGGTCTGCTAGTGAGCAACGCAGTGCTCAGGTTCAAGGATACGATTGAGCAGTAATGGAGGAATTCGTCTTGGGAGGCTCATTGTCTATCGAGCGAGGCGTTAATATCGCGCGGGAGGGTTTGACTCAATGCATCGCATGTTGCCTTTCGGGGTCGGACCAGCAATATGACCAGGGGATCCATCATGATACCTTCATGATTCCGCTCGAAGTGCACCACTCCAAGCTATAGGTGCACTTTGTCTAGTCAAATGTACCGTGTCGTTGGAGAACGGATTTCGATGCCAAGCTCACCAACCTTCCGCGCATTCCTCGCTCTAAATGCTTCGCTCGATTAGCTTGGTCGGCGCGGTTTGAGCGGAAGCACGGAGGTAGACAGAGACGGGGCATGATGCCTCGTGCTCCAAACGAAAAGTGATCCAAATCCCATTCGCATCTCGATCTCTTATGCTCCCTTCAGCTCATACCGTGCCTGCTGTAGTTCCTCCAGATCCAATGGAGCAAGCTGCCACCTTGCAAACATCGCTAACGCAAACACGATCCCTGCGAGCGACTCTCTCCACGCATCCTCTATGCCTCCCCGTCTCCAACTCAACAACGCCACGATCTCCAACAATGCCACCAATCCCGCGTTTAACCAGACCAAATACCGCTCCAAGGGCCCCTTCGCCGCTTCCACCCTCCACATCGCTCTCTTGCCCTTCTTGTCCGGCGTCTCCAGCGGCATGAACTCGAGGATGTACGCCGTGCATGCCAGACTCGACAAGCTGAGCAGCGCGATGAGCCGCTGACGGGCGAGCGAGGCCGTAACAAAGGCGTAGAGGTAGAATAAGGCGGACAGAAGAGGGAGCGCGAGGAAGAGGCGGCGGTAGAGGGTGTTTCTGGCAGCGTCTTCGATGCGGAGGGTGGTAATTAGTCGTTCTTGGTGTTCTTCGTCGAGTTCGGAGTCGGAGGTGGTGGGCGATTCCGTGGGGTATTTGAAGGTTTTGCGAAGGGCGGCCATGGTCGATGGAGGTGTTGGTTGGACGACGTGTTCGTGGAGTTGGAGTTCAGGTAGCTCTGGACTTTCACATGATGGAGAAGGACGTGAAGGAGCCGAAGATTTGCCGTGATTTTGGCGCCACGGCTAGCGCGCGCTTGCATCTTACAACCTCTATTCGATGTAAACATCTGAAGCGCCGCTACGACCATCAGGTCCTCGTGGAAGACGTCCTGCCTGATGAACGCGATCTCTCGCATCATGGAAGATGATAGCGCAAGCTGGGCACGCCGACAGAACCTGCGCCTTCTTCCTGACAAGGTCACTTACCCATGCATAGAACTAAATACGGCCCTCGAAAGGATTCTGTACCCTGCTATAATGGCGCCGTGCATACATCCGACCATCTCCATTCCCGCAAGTCTATCATGCAGCTTCAGGGCGGAGAATCCATCGCTGGCGGGCCCATCAGGAAATCATATCTAGCCGCGCGCGATGCGTTTCAGAATAGCCATTGGCTATGCTTTAACAAGGCTTCCTCGTTGATTCTTCTCGGCGCTTGAGAGCTGCTGTATTCCTCCGAAGACCTGGGTACATATGTACTCAGTTGCTGCTGGCCCAGGCATGGCTTCGTGGGTGACTTTGCTTTGATTCGTTTTGCATTCGCGGCTTGAAGATATCTTGAAAGGAAGCACATTTGAATACATCCTCGCAGATCGCTCCAATGGACGACAACGCACTGTCGCCTGCAGTGATAGCGAGCATTACACTGGGTTCCATTCTCGGTTTGCTACTCATAGCACTGATTGCCGGATCTTTGTGTTGGCGACTGCGGAGTCCCCGAGGCAGCCGAAGACATCGGGCGGCTGACTCTCTGGCCGGACGATCATACGACAGCACCATGCGCGAAAGGCAAGCAGACCAGCAGGACCGTGCAACCCCTTCCGCGAAAGATCCTCTGGTCTCGGTCAACTCCCTCAGCAATTCCTTAGCGAAGTCACTCACAGGCTCGTTTCCGCAATGTGCCAAAGACTGGCCTCAGAATTCCAAGAGACCCGCCCAGAATGGATCCAGCCTCGCATTGGACATCGCCACCGACGTTGTCTTGCTACTGCTCTCGGCATGCTTTTTTACGTTCGCCATATTAGCCGCGGTCTACCACAAGAAGCCCGTGGATAAGCACCCAACTGCTGTCGACAGACTTCTCGATGCGGCAAAGATCGTAGGTTACATGAACATGACTGAGAGTCTCATGAAGCTTATCGATGCCAGGGTCCCAGTGTCTTTCCGATCCTGTTCGCGGCAGTGCTTGGACGTCTTTTCAAGGCTCTCATGAATTGGCGCCTTGAGCACGGTGCAAAGTTGGGTTTTCTGGATCTCCTTGCTGGTAGTACCAGTGCAGCGAACACGATTCTCACGCAGATCCACATCGGGTTGCCGAGTCTTCTTGGCCTTGTCTTGCTTGTAGCGTGGGCCTTCTCTCCTCTGGGAGGTCAAGCAACATTGCGAGTCCTACGTCTTCAAAATTCCGACACGCTCACGACAAACGAAGTGACGTACATGACGAACCAGATCGAATACGCCACTTACATGGTCGGCAGTCTTGGATCTTTAGGCACCTTGATCAACGGACTATTCAATGCTGCGCTGTTGGGCCCCAGCAGGGTCAAAGATTCACCGGTCGACACTTGGAATAATGTGAAGATACCGATGATCGAGTACATTGCACCGGATCAGCAGTCGCTCAGCAACAATACTTGGCTTTCGGTTCCAGACGATGCCAGCGTGATCTATTCCTCCCTCGTCGGTATCCCAATCTCGTCTCTACCTGCTGACGCCCGGACCACGCTCGCAGTCGAGACGTCGTATCTCGTGTTGGACTGCCCGAACCTGAAAGAGATGGATCCGGACGAGTACACTACCGGAAATGCTTTCTTCGGGAACAATACCATTGGAGGTGTCGGCAACGAGGGCGCACCATCGAAGAATGAAGGTCAATCGCCAGGGATATTCTCTAACTCCACAGTACCAGTCAGAAGTTCTTGCCCCCGAGATGCTCCGTACAATAGCACGTTGGACCCTCGCTACGCCGCATACTACTTCTGGTCTAGTTCCAATGACACATTCAACCTGTTCGGTGCCCTCTGTAGCTTCCAAACCTCGTACGTCGAGGTCGAGCTCACCTGCGACGGACCGAATTGCAAGTCTACGCGAATCCGAAATTCCACACTTGTCAAGCCCGTGCCGACGTGGACATTATTCGATGGCTCCGGCTGTACCTGGTGGACGTACTTCATGCAACTGTTTACGAAGAGTGTTACTGTGGGACGAAGCGGTGTACCGACACCTCTACAGGGCTATTTCGTCGACCCCAATTCGCCGGCATCTCCGGTCAAGACCGCAGCTCAGAGAGTGACAGATTTGGATCGAAGGCTGTTTGCGACAAGATTTGCTCAACTGCTCAACTCTTTCATGTTGATCTGCGCTGGACCCTACGCCGTGACATACGGCTTCGCTGGCGACGATCGTAACTCTACCAATGCGGCGACCCAAGTGCCCATCACTGCGGTTTCTACTCGAACTTTCAAGATCATCGTCTGCGATCCCGCATGGTTGACTGTGCTCTTGATCGCCTCGGTGTTTCTCCTCGCCGCAGGAGCAATGTCTATTGCGCTGCGGGCTAGGCGACGAACCCCTGAGTTGGCATTGAACTGGTCGACTGTCATCCGCGATAACCCGCACGTTCCTGGAGCAGACACTGCATGTCTACTTGACGACCTAGAGCGATCGAAGCTGCTGCGGCACACTTCACTGATGTTTGGAGACGTCGCTTCTGATCGAGATGTTGGACACTTGGCTATCGGATCGAAGGACGGTAGCAGTACGATGATGAGAGTCAGAGACGACAGACTGTACTATTGACGAACAGATATTATATACCACATGGGACCAGCTCATAGCTCCCGTATTGCATTAATGCCATCACTGTACCGCTCCAGCTCCACCGAGCCCCGAAGCCCTTGGTCCCGCACGCTCTAGCAGGCGACATCACACCCTTGCCCAGACATTCCGGCGTTGCGGCAGACTCTCTCGGGCTTGCGGTCTTTGGCAGCAAGATATCAACAATCTAACTGCAAACCCCACAAAATCAAGATCCATCTTCTTCACCGCAGCAGGAATTCGGCTCGCACCAGTCGCCGTGCTCGCAGTTCACTGATAGGAGGTCAGCATATCTCCTAGCGAGCTCGCTACGGAAAGGCACTATACGTTGTCATTTGCTGCTCAGGCATTGAAACTTGTCGAAACAGCATTACTCCCGCCGAGGCAGTATGCTAAATCGGTCAGCTTTCGACTCCACAGGATGGGGTGATGGGAGTGTAGTATGATTACCAGAGTCGTGGATACAGCAGAACGACTCGTGCCGGTAGCATGCACCGATAGCGGCCGTGGCGATGGTGAGCAAGGTGTATGTGAGGACCTTTAAGTTTGGTTTGGAGTGTTCGGAGTATTCGGAGTGCTCGGAGTGTCTGGAATCTTTGAAGGCGCCGGAGTGCGTTTGCGAGGAGCTGGGCGGATAAGGAATGGAAGAAAGGGAAGAGGTGTGAAGCGACAAGGAAGACGATGGCTCGAGCCTGTCGAAGTGAACGGGAATGTGGCTGAGGCGTCGACATGTTTGTTGGCAAGGACAGACCCGCGATCGGGACAGACTTGCTCGTGCTGGGATAATCAAGGATTGTTTATATACACAGAACGGTGCCTGGTCGGGCGAGGTGGACCGAGAAGGAGTCGGGTCGCGAGAAGTGTTTGGATGGCTAGCCGCAATAGTCTCGATCGACATTAGCGTTGAAGTCCTTTGACCCGAAAGCTCTAGTACCCGCAAGCATCCTTGAGCTTCTTGAGATCTGTCGCACTCGTCAGCATCAACTCCAAACAGATCGAGAACATCCGAACCACATACCTCCTCCCTCACGGAAGTACTCCAGACAGACAGTGCTGCAGTCCTCCAGCTGCTTCGGCTTGATTTGCGAGCAGGTACACTCCACCCACTCCGGCTTGGAGAAGACATCGCCTGTTCGCGGTCCAGTCCGTCAGCAAAAGTAGTCACCCGATGTGTGGAAGGTGGTGGTCAGGACATACCTCCCTCGGTTTTAGTGGTGCCGCATCCCTTGGCGATGGCCACGACGTCCTGGCAGGGTGTCCAGTGTGCACAATTGCCCCAGAGATCGTCTTCGTTGACTTCGCTTGGGGCAGGATGAGCGATGGCCAAGGTGGAGAGAAGGGCGAGAATGGCAGTGGTGGCGTGCATGGTTATTGCTGTTGGTCGTTTTGGATGTTGTTGGATGTCCGAGATGTAGGGTCCTGAGTTGCACTTGTGGTACGGTTCGTGATTGTGGAGGAAGCTGTTGGATGCAGGACTGGGGTGATCTTTGGGGCGTTCTGCTGGATGTTATACACGCATCCTCCTCGAGTCGTTCTCTAGCGCAACGCGTGGCTATGATGTCTTGCGGTCATACCAGCGGACCATTGCGGTGACGCGCCAGCATGTTCCTCTATTTTGGTTGCGATACGATCTTGAGATGAGCATTATTGGCGAAATATGAATATCCGATACCGAGTTGAAACGGCATTATTTCCGCATGGTCTTAACATCTCGGCGTCCGGAAGCACAGGACACGATCGTGAGAGTTTGTCCCAACGAGGCTCAGATATGTGAGATCTCTGGTGCATATGCGTGGAATCTGTGCACTCGAGTGTGCTGATTCCGCCAGCGTCCTTGGCACACTGCGCCTTCGAGCACGGCTTCTGTACGTTGAAATCGATGTTGACGAGAGAGACAACTGCAGATCACGACATTATCTGACACTCCAATACCGGAAGCCGGAAACGCATCGTTGGCGAACAGGAACAGTTCGCAAGGCCGTGTGAACAGCCAAGGGACACCCATGTCGAACGACGAAGTTGAGGCTGAGTGCTGATGCTGACGAGACTTTTTGGAACTGAGCCTCAATGCAGCGTTGAAGAGAGCCCCCAAGACGCATTCCGGACCGTGTTGTCTTCGTCAGACAACTCTTGATCCGGAGCCGCGTGGTTCCGCAGGGATGTGGGTACAGCGGGCGAAGGCATCCGTGTGCCGTCCGGATTCGCTGGGCGTGGATGGGGTGCACCTGCGTCATGCGCCTCTCGGAAGGCGGCAAAATGTAAGACGCAGGCAGGACAAGCTCAGACGCCACTACCAACAGACATAAGTGAGACCTTCAAACTTTCGGGCCACTCAAATGCCGTCCGTCTTCAGTGGTGTGGTATGTCATGCGAGCGTCCAGTTCTGACTGTAAGCACATCTCATTGACAGAGCCCTCTCGATGCAGCCCGGTAGATCGGGCGTCGACAAGGTCCGAGCCTCACACGAGATGTATGTCGTGCTCCATGAGATGCAGCGAAGACTTGTGATGCATCATTTTCCAGTGTGCTCGAGAACATCTGGAGAGGATGCATGAGCATCTTTGAAAGCATCACGCACTAGTCAATTACCGAGCAGACTGTCGGTCTCTGGCCCTTGAGAATCGTCGCGACCAAAGTCCATGTCATATCTTCGACACAGCGCTGCAGTATAGAAGGCGAACGTCAGCTCATCCAAGCGAGCCAGCAAGGGTTCGTCCTCTTCGAACGAAATCTTCTCTTTCAGCGCACGAGCAAAATCTCCCGTGTCTCCATGGATAGGTCTCAAATTCCCACGCTCGAAACATGGCGGATACCCACCCGCACAAGTCCAGTCGATGATCCAAGGACTCCCGTCCGCTGCAACGACGATGGTGCGCTCGTTAAGGTTCGTGTGACAGACTACCAATCGATCAATGGCCAGTTCCGGACGATTTTGTGGTGCCTGGCGGAAGAGCTTGCAGACTTCGAGGCGGTTGTTGAGCCAGTGCGTCAAGTCGTCCCTGGTTTCGAAAGGACCGGCATCATACTCGGTGAAATATCTCCCTTCGCAACGAATCGGCTGGCCCAGCGGACCTGGCTGATCCACTTGCACCGTGCGAAGTTCTTTGAGCATGTCAGCGACACGTTGCACAAGTATGTCGCGCTCAGTCCGTATCAGTGTTGGCCACTTGTCCTTCAACACGGTTCCATGTACATATTGCATGACAATATAGGTGACCGGAACATCCTCCCTACCTCGCTCTCGCCTGTTTTGCCCACAGTCAGTAGCGGTCCAGGCATCGAGCACTTCCGGTAGCAAGACTGTTGAGGTCCGCTGCCTGACTAGTCGCATGGTATTTGCTTCGTTGAGGTGCACACGCTCTTGGCCGTACTTGACGACGACATCTGAGCGTAGGCGGGCGACGGTACTACCCCATCCTGATGGAGGCACTCTCGGCGCGATCGACAGGCATTTCATGATGTTCTCGCGGGTGAGAGGCTTGTTTTCGAGAGGGAACGACGATGGTCCATCATCTGTCTTGTTCGAGTCCTCTGCTTTCTTGTTGAGCCATTCCTCGCGGCTTTGAGGGGCCTTGCTGTCGCTGTTCATCTGGTCCCATCTGCATTTGTCGTGTGCTCGAGTGCTGCAGATCTCCCACACGCTTGGCCATACAACTGCGCATTGAGTCTTGCAAATGTTGAGCCAAGGTGAGTTTTGGTGAAGAAAGGCAGGCAGCACTAGCGCCAAATGGAGCCTCAGGCATGAATCTGCCACCTATCGGCACGACATTCTCCAAACTGCCTTGGCCCCAAGCCCATTCCGCGGAGAGCTCTCGCCGTCTCGCCCAATCCTCTTCCACCGCCAGCCGTCACTGTCGTCTATAGCGTACGACGGCATGGCTTGGCAACTCGCTCACCCGGTCCAAGTAAGCCTTTTGCCAAAACATCGGCGTCATGGCGAAAACAAAAAGGCTGAGACTATCGTTTGGTCTTCATCCCATCCACGATCCATCCATACCGCGACATGCTTGATCTTCTCTGCGGGCGTGTGATGACGCAGAGGACGAAAGCAAGCCCATAGATTGTGGACGATCATTGCCGGGACTTACGAACGTGGGGGAGTGATTACCGGCAGAATGATTGCGACTCGGCTTTTGCCTCTGTTGCTGGCATACAACACGCTGGCTCAGGAGTCATCGACAGATGTCTCGCAAACTGCGGATACATCGACGACAACGACGGCGACCTTTCCGGAAGCCACCATGACAGTATCGCTGTGGCTACCAATGGGCGGTCCCGACGATTTATCAATCCAGGCTTCGATCGTCACCGTGGTAAGTCTGTCCATATCCAGCAACGCTCTATCCATCTCTCCTGACCCAACTCTCCAGTCTCCCGACAAGACAGCCTATGCCCTCCGCTGCAGAGCCGACAACACCGCCGCCCTCTGCCACGGCTACGACCCACCCATAACCATTACCGAAGGCGAAAGCACAATCGCTTTCGTACACACCTACTTCCGCAATCCCGAAGAGACAGCAACCCTAGTCCGCCCTCTCACGGTCTCCTGCCTCATGGCCGGCGCATCCCTCTCCGCCGGCAGAGCAGCCACCTCCGCCCTTTGCACCATCGCCTCTGAAATCTCGGGATTGGGAGTCGTGGCGAGTACGACCCGGCTGGCGAGTAGTGAGATTCAGTACATGCCTGTGACGATTACCGAAGGCGCGGCGAAGCTAGTCGCTGAGACGACGACGCCGACGACTGATGTGGTGTCGTCTAGTACGGCGGCTGCAGACATGCCACGCATCACTGCTTTGGGACGTTTCGGGCTGGGCGGAGCTGTGGGCGTGGCGATTTTGGCGAACATGTGAGCTTCTGCAGTGCCAGCAAGCGGACGAAGAGCGCTGCAATTGCTTGCCACGGAGACGGGCAAGAAACATTATCTTGTGAATCCGATTGTCGACTCCGCAGCAGGACCCCCAGAATACTGGCTGCTACAGTCGCGAGAGATGAATTGAGAACCATCCAGAATGCTCGAGGAGGAGCATCCATGCTCCACAGACCCGCGAGCCCACGATGATCTGGAACCGCCAGTCGCATAGGTCGCATGCGCCAGCACCGATATCTCGACGGCGGCACATCCCGGCACGCGTTCGGAAGACTGGAGAGGCTGTTGATGTGCAACGAAGCACAACGATCTCGTCTGGTCAAGCAACCATTGAGCAACTCCACCAGTATTCCGATAGAGGGTGTTCGGCAGACCTGATGCAACACGAAGCCTCGTTTCTCAAGTCCAAGGAAGTACTCCGGGTCATTTTTGGTCGAGCAACAGGGCTTTGAAGAGGACCATCTGATCATCACTTTTGATGCCACAGCGCAGGTGTAATTTTGGAGGAATCTTACGACACATATGACAACGAATTGCGATCGAGGGACACGAACAGTTGAGCAAAATTACCTCTGTTCCTCTCGTCTCTTTAACCATCACTATCATGCCCGGCTCGTGAGTTCCTGCAACGTGCAGCGTGCTGTAATATGTATTGGTTCAGTCGACCAGCGCACGTCCTGTCTGCGCCTGTATATCCAACGCCTCATCCGTGACTGATGTCTACCTCTTCCTTAGAAGCCCTTCCATTGTCCTCACCAAATTCATTTCCCCTTAGTCGCAGCGGCCTCCACCGCCGCCTTCCTCTCCCTCCTCTCCTTCCCCCCATAAACCGCCCCACTCGTCCCGACCACCACCCCAAGTATCCCCATCAACACCACAAAATTGAACAACACACTACTCCCATTCCCCGCCATCTCCGCGCTCTCCGCCTGCACCGTCCGTCTCCTCCTCACCCTCTGCCGCTTCTCGATCTCCTCATGCGTAGCCGTGTGCGCCTTGCCGTCAAAATGCGGGACTTCTCGACCGTCGAAACCCGCTGCGAATCCACCTGGTCCCATCCCTGGCTCCGCACTAGCTCGACTCGCGGATGGGCCTCGCGGACCGGACGCAGACTGACCTTGTGCTTCGTGAGAGTGCGAAGATTTCTGGGAGTGTTCGGAGCGTTTGTCGGAGTGTTCGCCCCAGCCGCCGGAGCGATAGAAGGAGGGTGGAGGACCACGGAAAGCGGTTCGACGGCGCGAGAGACCTGAGGCGGGACGGCCGCCGGGACCTGAGGAGGAGGCGGAGGAGTAGCTGCCGCGAGGGGAGCCGGCGGAATTGGAGGGAGCGGAGGAGGTTTGGATGTGGTCGCGGTCGTAGCGCTGTTTCTTATCGGGAGAGCCAAGGGTCGCGTAGGCTTCGGAGATTTTCACGAATTTCTGGGAGGCGGAGGGATCGTTGGGGTGGAGGTCGGGATGGTGGGATTTGGAGAGTTTGTAGAATTGTCTAGGTTGACGTGAGTGGGAGTTTGACATTGATGGATGAGGTGGTGCTCACTTCTTGATCTCCTTGGGCGTGGCATTGGTCGGCAGGTCGAGGGTGTTGTAATGATTGCCTCCTTCATCTTGCCGGCGGATGGAGGAGTGGAAGGGTCGCGTGCTCAAGGCATTATTGAGGGAGGAGATGGACGGTGGAATGGTCCGCTTGTGGAAGCATGATCGTACAATCATGCCTCATGCTGGGATTGGGACATGCATTGGTCGACGGACGAGAGACAGGACGAGAGTGCTGCCCCGAGGCAATATTGGAGATTGTTGAATACAGACGTCACTGACTGACCTCGATACCGGTAAGTTGATGCCTCAGGCATCCAACGCGTCTTCCTCGACGACGTCGTCGTCGAAATCACAACATAGCCGGATCAGACATCGGGAACGACCATCGACGACAACCATCAAACATGGCCTCCTCATGGTCGCAAGATGTCCAGAACGCCTTTCAAAACAATACAGACCTTGCGGCAAGAATCATCGACGTGGCGCAACGACATCAAGGAGAACTTCCAGCATTATTCGGCGACATCGCGAAGCACATTCTCTCATCAACGCCGGCCGCTCCATCAGCGAGCAAGAAACGGAAGTTGGACGAGTCAAGTCAGGTACCAGCTCAAAACGGGACCAGTACCGGAATCTCGAACCCAGTGATATCATTCGAGTGCAAAAACGTCAGCTTTGCCGTACCCGCAAGGAAGAAGTTGAAGCTCCAACTCGTTACGGACAATGCAGATGCCAACAGGAAAGAAGTTCGAGTACTGAATCAGCAGACGAACGACGTCGAGTACTCCATCTCAAATACACAGATCGAGCAGGCGTTCTGTCTGCCGGTCCCTGAGAAGCAACAGCGGCAATGGAATTTCGTCATCTTCCCTCAAAACGGAGCGACGACTGCGGAGGGTATGCCGTGCGAGCAGATGGTGTTCACTTTGAATGAGACCAAGCCGGATGATGCTAGTTCGGCGAGTCGAGCGGTCGTTGATGGAGACACCTATGTTTCAGTCACGGAGCCAGAGATGAATCAACTTTTGCAACCGCTTAGCAAACGTGTCGTGAAGCCGACCGAGGCCGAATTCTCGAGCAGCATACCCCAGGCACATCGCAAAGGAGAGAAGGCATATCATGTGAAGTCTCACAGAGGAACGAAAGAGGGTGAGTCTGACCTGTGTCGAGTGCGGAATTTGTCAAATTAACCACCAGCAGGCTACCTCTTCTTCCTCTCCAATGGCATCGTCTTCGGCTTCAAGAAGCCCCTATCCTTCTTCCCATTCTCCGTCATCGAATCCATCAGCTACACCTCCGTCCTGCAACGAACATTCAACCTCGTGATAACAGCCATCGAGGGCGACAATGCCGAAACACAGGACACGGAGTTCAGCATGATCGACCAAGCCGACTTTGGCGGCATTGACGAGTATGTCAAGCGGCATGGCTTGAATGACGCTTCACTGGCGGCGAACAGGCGGGCGAAGGCATATAATGTCAACAAGACCAAGGCAGAGGTGGCTGGTGATGCAGGTGGTGCTGAGAATGGTGGCGAGGCAGAGGAGTCGGAATTGGCGAAAGCGGAACAGGCGCTCCAAGATGCCGAGGACGAGGAGGAAGAGGACTACGAGGCTTCGGGTGGGGAGAGTGAGGGCGAGTATAGTGAGGAGGACGATGAAGATGGCGAGGAGTATGGTGATGACGTCGATGAAGAGGGCGGAGACGAGGCGGAGCACGACGAGGACGCGCTTGAGGAGTAGCCACGTCGGGCGGAGCTGTATGTGCATGGTCTCCGCGCAAACTCACAGACAGAATGTTTTGACCCTTCTCAGTCCCAAGCCCTTCAATCAACAATCGAAACGGCACTCCTACCCTGCCTCGGACAGGATGTATCGCGGCGCAAAATTTTCACGGGAGGTCGCGTGGTACCGAAGTCCCGTCCCATATCCTCAACGCTGCTTCGTCACTTCCATTGTACTTTCATGGTACCCTGCACCTCCAGATACGAGCCCGATGAGGATGCGCCGGACGAGTGATCATGACGTGTACAGCGGTGTATGGTCGCTCGCATCGCAGTTCTGGAGGCAAGACATTTTGGCAGTCTTCAGGGGCATGCACCTCAACCGACTATGGAACGAGCAAAACTACACCGCCAGGTTGACACAATGCGTCTCCCATGGGCCAGGGATGGTACCAAGATTCCGTCACCAAATTCTCGATGCTGCTTCGGCGCTGCTCTTGTCACTCAGCCATACCTCCATGGTACCCAACATCTTCATATACGAGCAAGAAGAGTCTGCGCCCACACGAGCAATCGTGTTGTGCGCGACTGCAAATGGTCAGTGATAACGGATGATTTCGAGTACCAAACCATCTGACATCGCTCAGGAACTTCGATGAGCAAGAAAAACACCTCCCCGATTCTGCTGCACCCTCAACAATCGTCCCCTCGCGACGACCCAGTGGATTACTATCCACGATCCAAGGTTCTGTCGTGGTTGCTGTGCTGTCCTTCGCCCATCCGCTGTTCTGCGAGTATACTTCCATGGTACCACATCTCTATTCATATACAGACTTTAGGGGTCCCAAACATTGAAGGCTCAGGACTCTGCCATACTTTCGTAACCACGCTGCCATATTTTTGCGCCCATATTTTGCTGGTATAAGTATTTCTCCCACCCTGCCCGTTTCCTGCTCTTCTTCAGTTCACCGGAACCCCGTCTCAGCAGAAAAACAGAAGCACCACAAGCACTCCTGTCAACGCACAAGCACTCTTGTCAACGCACCGGCCAACCTGTCAACGTACCAGCACACCTGTCAACACACCTGTCAACACACCGGCACACCTGTCAACGCACAAGTAGACCTGTCACGCACAAGTCCAGACGCACAAGTCTACCACTCCACATCAAGCACAACAACCCCTCACACTACCACCAAGCAGCATGGCTCCGCAAGGATTCCGCCTCTGGTCCGACAAGGCAGCCATCGATCGTACTCTGCAATTTCGGCGTGCTTTCCTCGCTGCCGTCAACAATGCCAATCAAGGACGCGCTACCAAGATCGTCGAAGAGGACGAGAACAACGACGTCCAGATGGTCGACGATGACGAAGAAGTATTTAAGCAGGATGACCAGTATGGCAGCAGCTCCACCAACCCGATCATGGTCGAGTCTGACGATGATGATGACCACGACGAAGAGTTAATCAAATACGAGCCACTCGAGGGACCTCCAAGCTTCCTCACAAGCCTGCCCAACGAAGTGCTCCTGAACATCATGGACACCTGCCCTTCAGCCGACCTCCTGAGCCTCACCAGAACCTGCCGCCGCTTCCGCGAAGTGCTCAGTCTCCGCTGCGCCAAGCGCTCCAAGGACCTGCGCAACATCCAACGAGACCGCCTCGCCACCGAAATGGAACCTATCGACTTCACCGGCATGAACCTCGCGACCGCCATCCGCACGCACTACGCCATGTACAACAAACCCGACCCTAGCCAGTACGACGAGTCTGCCAACACCTTGGCTCTGAAGTACGTTGACGCCAACCACGTGGACGACCAGGACGCTTCTAGCAAGGATGATTCCGGCGAGATTGTGGTGCCTCAGTTTGAGGATCTCGCCGCTGAGCATCTTGACGAAGAGGGCATCGATGAGGAGGATATCGACGAAGAGAGCATGGACGAAGAGGGTACCGACGAAGGGATTATCAACCAGGATGTTGTTAGCCCAAGAGGCATTGAGTGGCGTATTGACGAGGAGGACGAGGATGAATTTGAAGACGATCTTGACGATGATGCTCCGTGGACCCTCCGCGACTACAAGTACCGCTTTTACCACAACCTGATCAAGTACGTCCTCTGGATCGACCATGTCCACAAGTTCAACTTGGACTACGAAGCCATGCGCCCCTGCTTCGAACCTCGATTCAACCATCTGCCAGTCAAGGAACTTTCCGAAGATTTGCTCGCGCAAATCGGTAAATGGCTAGCCGAACCCTTTGACCTGGTCAAGAATATGCCGCAAATCTGCATCGAGAGGGATATCAAGGACTTCCGCACCAACCCCATCGTCGCCAAGATTCCAGACTCTGAGACGAGCTCGCTCCGCGAAGAGATCTTCTGGGAAGCCGTCAAAGCCGGCCTACGATCTCCCGCCTCCACCTACGACCTCCGGAAAGACTCCGCCTTGCGCAAGCGCTTAGGACTCCCGCAACTTCGAAGGCATCGGAATCCAACCCGTGCGTTCCGGTATTATGCGCCCAAGGCATCCCAATTCTCGGAGGATGTGCGTGCTGGGCGGGTCAAACACGCGGGATATCAAGCGAGACTGAGAAAAAACTGGCCAAAGGCGGCGCATTGGGCGTATGCGCTGTGTAGACGTTTGAGAAGGAATCAGGGGAGTCGGGTGCGGAACACTCTGATCAAGGCGGCGATGTTGGAGGGGTTGGAGACGTGTTTTGATTCAGGGAATGCCTTCCGTTGGGGATGAGGGCGAGGAGGGATGACAGATGTTACAGTGGGTACCACGACGACGGAAAGGGTTTCGAAGATAAAGGATGAGACAGCACTGTGTGTATAAAATAAACAATGGACACAATGTCCGCACCAATTCGTCTCCTCGCCACAACACTTCAGTGACACGAGCTGTGTCAACTCGTCCACATATGCTGCGTTCCGACATAACTCAGCCAAGAAACAACACAGCGCGGCTCGTCCTTCGCCTCACCCAAAACACCGCGCTGCCCTCATCGGCCCTCGATCCACACATCAGTGACAATACTTCACCGTCCCATCTTTGTTCTTGCAACCGCCCGGGTCAGAGCCGTCGGAATTCGCTTCGGAGCACGGACACCAGCCAGCGAGGTTGTGGTGGAATCCCGGTTTATTCTAGTACTCCATGATCAGCGTCAATGTCGCAGAAGAAAGAGTCTTGTGTTCGACGGGATTCTTCTCACATCACGATAGGTCCTGCAGCAGGAACCTTGCGCGACAGTGGTCAGCTACCGCTTGAGCAGATTTAGGTGTCGTAGAGAGGCTTACAGAATTTCTTGACGGAGCAGTCCGCTAAGGTGGACGGGAGTAGACCGGCGAGGCAGGAAAAGGTGATGGCGGCCAAGACGAAGCGCATGTTGGCGAAAAGCTGTTTGCTTGTTCGTTCGTGTCGGAAGCTTCCTGGAGTTGGTATGCGATGTCGATGTGAGGAAGGCGGACGAGGTGGGGAAGTGTTATGTCCCTCTCAACTTGGAGTCTACTGGGTACATCCTGCATGGTTGGAGTTCTGGACGTGTGAGCTGAGGAGCTCGTCGGAGTGGTCAGCCATCGTCCCAGGATGGTCCAAACTCAGAGGCCTGATCCCGAACAAGGCCAGTCAACCCTTAGAATGGTCCATTGGCTTGGAAAGATGGTGGTAATGTGCCTACAAGCTGTTCGTGGAAGGCCTTGACGAGACTTTCTGCAGGACGAGGCACCATCCTTTTCCTCTCCTCTCCTGCCCGACCGACGAGCTGTGCGACTGGCATCTAATCCCTGTATACTGCTGACCACAGCTTCCCTGAGAGCACACCACCACCACCTCCGATGCTCGATTCGGATCTACAGTAATCACCAACATGCAGCTATCGACATGTCTGCTCAAAGTCCAGATCGACATCACCATACTTCAAGGATGCGAGCTTTCCTTCGAGTAGTCCAGAGGAGGCCACTTTTCAAACCTCTTGATTTCACTCTGAGCACCGTCTTCACACCGCGATTGGTCAAACGTTCCTGAGCGTCGCTGGCGATTTGATGGTCTTTCTCCGAAAGAGCAGGAGCGCTGCAGCTCTGCTTCTGGCCGACTTGGAGCAGCTGCCTGTGGTCAGCTCGCACTCTCACGATTTACGGTCACACTTTCTGCTTGTTGGGGAGGTGAGATCGGAATGAGGGAATCATTTGGGAATTAAGGTTGCTGGAAGTAACCATATAGAAAAGCAGTTTGGTTCTGGAGGCACGGTCCAGGACGAAAGGTTAACTCAGGGGTTACGAGTTGTGAGTTGTGAGTGTCTTGTCTTGAGGTACGCAACGATCTCGTCTTCACAATGCAGTTTCTTATACTTTTTCTCGAATTTGCAGTCTTGTTCGCTCAAAGTCCAGCTCCAAATCTCTTTGTGAATGGGACGTAGGCCTTCCTTCAAGCAGTCCAGCGAAGACAGGGTCATCGATACCTCTTAGAGTTGATCGAAGCCTCTTCACGTTGCAATCGGCCACTGAGAATGTCCTTCGCCCTCGTGTTGAAGCTTTTCCCCCAAAATCATGTAAACAGGAGCGCTGCATCTCTGTCTTGAAATGAGGTCTGCTGTGCCGCTTCGCAAGCAGATTCGGCCGCAGAGAACTTGCATTCCCTGTGATTCAACAATCGCCGAGGTCGAAACTTGGTTTCGAGGTGAACTTCCTGTAGGTGGGTTGTTCATTATATGGTACGGCGGCGGCGGAGTATGGTTCAGGGTCGGGCTAACGTTTTGGTAGACAATGAGTCAGAGTTGATTTTGTGACGTGGTGATGCAGTTCAACAGTTGACAGAACTGATGCAAGTCCAACACCGGAACAGCGAGCGAAACTTGGGAACAACAATCTCATTGAACCACCTGCCAAAGCATACCATTGAAGTCAAAGTTGGCGCAAGTTCTTGTTTGCTCGAAGTCCAGCTCTGCATCCCTTTTCTGGATGGAATGCAGGCCTTTCTTCAGAGCATATCAGCGGAGACGTGCTGTCCTCTGGCTGTAGCACAAAGTGTCTCATGATTTCAATCTTAGCATCTCCCCTCACAATAATAAGCATTCGACCAAAGGTTCCTGATCGATGCTATCGTTTCGATGCGGTGACCTGAAGTCAAGAGCAGGAGCGCTGCATCTCTGCTCTTGACGATCGGGTGGTACCTCCCACTTGTCCCACTATCTCAATCGACCGATCAGAACCACTCGGAGCATCAGAGCTTGCTCAAAGTCATGGTTTATGTCGGTGAAAAGGAGAGAGGTTCGAAGGAGGCTCCAAGAGGGTCGGAAATCAAGCGCTGTTCAGGGGTTCACAGACGTTGGGTTGAGTAAATTGTGAGTCACACATGACTGATAGCAGGTCAACATCGAAGAGCTAGCAGAGACGACATTCTCAACCTCACCGCCCACAGGCACCAACAGTAGGAGGCATTGTTCACCCAAAAGTACAGCTCCATCACAAAAGCAAAAAGTGACAACAAGCCTTCCTCTCAAGCAGTCCAGCGGAGGCCGCTGATCAAAGCCTCTTGGTTTCAATCTAAGCCATCTCTCCATCGCGGTCATCGATCAATGGCAACTGATTCGACGCACAAGCGTTCAGATGCTATTCGCCCTGATGCCCGAAGTCAGGGAGCAGGAGCGCTGCATCTCTGCTTCTGACGACAGGAATGTACTGGCCACAGGGCTGCTGAGTCAAGAAGACATTCAGAGCTTTAGAAGGTGAATTCCATCGTTCATGTGCAGAATAAGGTCGAAGAAAGATGCGAAGTGGAGGGATATGAGTGCTTTTGAGCACGGTCCACGTTGAGTCTCTGGGTCAGGAGGACTCAGCTGTGAGTCAGATCCGGATGCGGTAATGATGAGGTGCTAGCCATGACTGCCCACTGCATATCGAAAAGGTTAATCCAATGTCTACATTCCCCTGCTCTTTCCTTGGAGGCTGGTCTGTGAGATGCTGCGGTCATGATCTGGCGTCGAGCCAAGTAGCTTAGTGCGCCTCGTCGTCGAATGTTGAATGTCCAATTCCAGATCATACCAGGTTTATCCAGGCGTCGGTTGACATAGGAATCGACAAAGGACCTCGGTGTCAGATTTCGAAGACATGGGCGGTACTTCGCAGCACCAAGGGGAAGCAATGCGAGCCAGCACTACACTTCCACTCCCAAAGTCCGACAAGCCCTTGACAATGGTCCAGGAGGAACGCAGTCAATCTTCCTCATCCCGTCCCAATGCATCCTCTCCACCATGACTTTTATTCCCCCTCAATGCCACCCCACCGCTCTCAAAGTATCTCAATTTCTCCAACTCAATCCTGACGAGCGACCAAAAGGCACCATAGTCTCGTCTGCAAGCACGCAAGCGTTCACGAAAGCTCTCCGAGAGACTCGTGGAGTGATTGAACTGTACATCGAACGCCATGTTACCTTCTAGAAGGGCCTGCTCAGCCTCGAGGAAATAGCGGTACGGTCCCAAACCTTCACGCCGATATAGGCGACATGTGCGGAGGATCGCGGGCTCGTAGATCCTGGGCGGCGGGACTTGGTAGAACCGACGAAAGTCGCGGTAGGTGAAGAGTTGGTGGTAGATGCGGAGGCGGAGTTCTGGCGGTAGGCCGCCGAAGTCGGGCGTGGACATTCTGACGAGACGTAGGGTATCTCGTGGTGGTGGTGGTGTAGAAGCGGCGATGGCTTGTAGGAGCGGCGAAGCCTGATGAAATACAGGCTGCTGCTTCTTTTTTGTCGCAAGGTATGGTTCAGCTGGTCGTTTGCTGCATCGTCTGGCAAATCGTGGAAGGAGACAGTCGATTCCGCCGGAAATGCTGGGAATGTGCGGTCGACCTGAGCTTACAGACTTTGCGATGCGATGGAAGCTTGCCGTCCCGAGAAAGGCACGGGTATGGTAGACGCCAAAGAGCCGCTCAGTCCAGGACGCCGCAGATCGGAAACTCATGCCGGACATGTGCCGTCGATCATCTTCGCCAGACGATGTAGTATGCATCTCGTCTTCAAATGAAAGCTTCGAGCGAGTGATGCCATATATCGCACTTGATGGATGCTGTGGTTACTGACAGGGACCGCCGTGTCTGCTCGGCTCGAATGTCGAATGAGGGGCTCACCATTCCACTGATAGTGTCGTGCTCTTGCCAGTTGAATAGGATCAACCGCAAGGCTTGTAAGACCTGAGCTCGGCGACCTCTCCACGTCATGGCCGAACGTGAAGCTGGTCGATCGTCTTGAGTAGAATCATTCCTGGGACTGTGAGGAATCCTGGCTTCAGCAGCAGTGTAATTTTGGTCCGTTCCTTGCTCCGTATGGTCCGTTCGAGATCTCCAGGAATAGAGCTTGGTCCAGGGTCAATAGGTCGCTTCTGCAAACTCAACCACGGTCCATCACCGTCCCTTCTTAGTATTCCCCTCCGCAATCTCCTCCCTCCACAACCTCCCCAAAACCTCCCAATTCTCCTCCCACCTTCCCCACGCCACGCCCTGCAACAAACAGTCCGCCAAATCATCCAGCTTCCCACCCGCAACGCTCTTCCCTCCCTTCTCTACTCGAAATGCCTCCGCGATCTCCTCCGCTTGACCTTCAAATCGCAACGACACATCTTCCGACTCGCCTCGGACCCAAGTCTTCACAAGCGCAACTTTGGCTTTCTTATCAACTCCACCTCTTCGTCCTTTCGCTTCCTTCTCCGCAGCGCCAGTGCCTGGATTGACAGCCGTGGGAGAGAAGAGATCCAGCGGCGGCCGAAGGAGGAAGCCCCTATTTCCCTCATCCCAGAACTTCGCAACCCGCGCGGGATTCACAGCGTGGACTTCCGGGAAGCCCTTTTTCACTGTGCTTCGAGCCCGCAAAGTCTCCAGACAAGCCCAAAGCATACTCTCCAGCATATTCACCCTCACCGTCCACTCTTGAATCGCGGCCGCGCCTCCCGAGCGGAAACGTTGACGCTCGATGAGAAGAGTGGTGGGATGGAGGGAGAGGAGTTCTTTGGTGACAGTGTAGGCTGTGCGGGAGAGGGAGGAGGGCGTGAAGGCGTCTTTGGCGATGGTGGATGTTTTGGACTTTTTGGATTTTGTGGGCTCTTCTTCTTCGATGGGTGGGGACACTGTAGCATGACCGTCGATGTCCAGCAGATCCATCCTCTTCCAAGTCGTGACTGTCATCGTTCTCGCATCATCTTTCCCAGAGCCCGATGAGGTTGATGAAGCAGACTCCAGCGCACAAAAAGCCAGATTCCGGATTCCCATGTCCACGCTCACAATTCTCGTCGGGTTTGAAGACTTCTTCTTCAAGGCATATTCGTCCATCCGACTCGTGAGAACAGCCGCAAACTCAGCTTTGGTACCTGCGGACGCCGTCCCAGTCAGAAAAGCCCAGTAACCAAGTTGCCAGGCCTTCAGGTTCGCCATGCGGACCGCTGTTGTTGCTGCCGTCATGGCGGGAAGAAGCGGACGACGAGAAGTTCTATAGTCGGCGGACAAGGTTGCGTCGGATCCATCACGCGTATTGTTGTCTTGCCGTCCGATCACTCGAGAGGGACATGTCGATGGTATCGAGATGTACGAGGTAACGTGCTGTCATTCATCCGCAAATGTGGAGAACGCGTTGCGTTAGGTTGCATGCAGGGATCGACTTGGTGATGTTCG
>AFIV01000451.1:0-10744 GCA_000223765.2 Zymoseptoria ardabiliae STIR04_1.1.2 | reverse complement strand
AGGCCTTGGGCGTGTAGCTTGGGTCTCGCTTGGCAATGTCTCCAGGACCAACGAGGTGCGTAACGTGGAGGACGCAACGTCATCACGCTAAAGGCCCATGCGTCTTCGGCATTGGACGGCGATAGACACATCAGTCGCTTTACAACAAGCATGGCGGCGAAAGCTTGACAGCACGAGCTCCCCTCTTTCTCAGCACCTTGCTCGGATCGACGGCCTCTAACTGGCGAGGAAGACGATTGTGGGTCCTCGTAGGTCCGGAGCAGCCAGGAAGTGGAACGAAACCTGCAACGCTGTCGTCGATGGTCGTGGAAGACGGCAGTAGATACTGCTCCGCTCGATTCCATATATGCCGCTTCCTCAAGAGTCTATCAATGTCTGGCTGAGCAATTCTTACCATCAACGATCATGCCTACGTACCAAAAAGTCTCGTCCTTCGACAGCAGTGACGGCGAGGGGGGAGAACGACAAGTCCATGCTCCCTATCGGAATCGACACTGTAACTCTGGACCTTGTCACTGGATCATCTGGCTTCTTCTTCTGGTCATCACAAATGGTGTGACGTTCTTGTGGGCGACCAGGTGGTCATGGACCGAACGTGACCACCTGAATGCCATCACGCAGTGGTGTGAGTACTTCTATTCCCTGTTCTACGTCTATCCAAGGTCGTTCTGACGATCGTACAGCACCTCTCCATTCGTCTCTGCCATACCATCTGCACACCGAGACGCTCGATACAATGTCCAACACGGACTCTCCTTCGCTGTGGCGCCAAGAGCCAAGCCCCGAGGTGGACAAATTGTGGGAAGACCACTGGGACTCCAATCCGATGCTCATGCCGGTGGAAGATGTGGAGAAAATCGGACATGACCCGGATTACGTTGTCCGCTGGTAAGTCGAAAGCTTCCACCAAGCTCACGATCTTCATGTCCCACCAGCCCGTGGCTCAACGCCCACGAATTCTTCGAGACTTTGCTGACTCTTGCGTCTTACAGGCCCAGTCCAGCCGGGACAGAAACAACCATCGTAAGCAACCACGCGCACCACCTGCTCCACTGCCTCGACGAACTTCGCAAGTCCGTATGGGCGAGCCACTACTGGCCGGACGGCAATATGAATCCGTTCCACCGCAATCATCAAGCGCACTGCATCGATCTACTCCGACAGGATCTGATGTGTCGCGCGCCGAGGAATGTCGTCTCGTGGATATGGATGGAATCGGAGCCCGCACCTCAGCCCAACTTCAACGTGAGCATGAAGTGTGCCAACGACGGCTGGGATGACATGTGGTCGTGGTGGCAAGAGAGGCAATTGACAAAGGAGCAATTGGACACCGAAGAGCCGGCCAAACCCGCGGGAGTCAAGGAGTGGCCGGCCTCGACTGCACAGAAGAAGGAGAACGAGGCTCTCAAAGAGCTGTGCAGTAAGCCGGGCGTGAAGTGTACGCAAGCTGGGGAACCTGTCGACTTCAGCGGTCATTGATACGCATGTCGCGAGAACTCCATACTGGCTTTCGTTCTGCAGCGCTAGTACTCGAGTTGGCGATCATTTGAGAATGCAAAGTCTTGTACATTTGCCTCTTATTTCTGTCCGAGCAAGGTTCGTTGGCAATGACGAGAAGTCGGAGCACTTTCGACGGATCCACTTGTAGGCTTGGACGCTCTGCGGCTCCCCTTCAGCCGCTTTTCTTACCCTTGGAACGGACTGTGGCCGCCAGTCGTCTCAGAATGCTGTCGGAAGGACACGGATCTCGAAAGTCGAAAAGTCTCGTTTTGCTGTGCTTCGAGGTGTCCCTGCTCGTCCGGGAACAGCAGCCTTTCTTGGAGGAATGCTATACAGCGTGGAGCATAGGATCTTGAGTAGCGCCGCAGACATCGACAGCAGATGTTCGGGTGAGCAAAGTCGGCTCAGTTGACCGCCAGCAGACGTAGCGATGGCATAAGCGTCAAGGCGAGAATGGTTGATGGATCTCCTTGCGTGTGATCTTTCATGTGGATGGATGGATGGATGTCTCGCGGTTTTGATCCATCGAAGGCTGTGTCCTTGCACCCCGGGAAGGTTTCGACCATCATGTTCGTAGGTCCCAGGGATCATCCTTTTGTCGACTCTCCGGTCATGGTCTTCCGTCACTCGAATGTCCCAGATTGGTCGAACCATCGAGCTTGCATAGTCTCTCTGATTTGAGTCGAGCGAACTGGGCAGAGGCGTCCGATGCGCCGTGTCGATGGACCTCGTCGGATGAGATTCCAAGGACATGCTGGCAGACAGGTCGAAAGTTCAAAGGACATGCGCCGAGCTATTCTGAGGTTCATCGTGGCAAGCATGGTGTGGCCTGTCTCGTGAGGGGTCTGGACACGTTCCGCCAGTTTCCGCCGATGGTGAGGCGAGGATACCTATACACAAAGGACACAAAGGACGAAGAGCGTTGATATCCTACCGCTCCGCCGCTCTCACAACCCTTCATACCATTGCTCTGCTATCGACATCGACGCATCCAACACCAACACGCTCAAACCATCAGCAACCGCCATCTCCCTCCCCCACCACCCGCGACAATGCGCCTCACGTTCGCCTTCGCCATCATTCTCCTCGCCGAGATGCCCCTCACCCTCGGAGCCAGCATCAATTCCAAACCAATGTGCAACAAAAGATGCCACTGCTGCCCGACCGGCCAAATCAGCACGATCACCGTAAGACGCCCCGGAAATCGTCCGTCGTGGTGAAGTCGCGAGACGCAGGACTGATCTAGGAACAACACAGAGACAACCGATCTATGGCTTCTACCATACAGGTGATGGACCGGACCACTGTGTTTGCGTCCCTCCTTTGTTTTCGGGCCTCGATCCGACGAATAAGGGCAAGGCGTGTGGATATGTCTGCCAAAATCCCTCCAATCAACCGACGGTGGAAGGTGGCGAGTGAGGAGGAGGAGGAGGAGGAGGGATGAGGGAGGAGATGGTGGGAGACGGGGAGATTCCGGATGCTTGGCGAATGCATCAAGCATTCTACAAGCAATCGCCAAAATCGACGGGGGAGAGGTGGAGATATGGCTCGGACACATATCAATCTACCTTAGGTACACTTTCATCCTTCCTTTCACCGCTGTCGTGCAATGTCCCGTCCCTTTGGAAGCAATTCCAACCATTGAAATTCAACGATACAGTGTGAGCCTGAATGCCTGATTGATCTTCAAGACGATCGACCTTCACCCGCACCACCGGGAACCAATCTCGCCCCACCGCATCATTCAAGGGACCATCAAGGGACTGAACCGTTAACCGTTTTCCCCGTCGATCACTTGCACATCACCCACGACCTCTCCCCTCTTGTTGACGTGACGCTCCACTCCACACGCTTCACAGCTTCGCCATCTCACCGACTCCCACTTCTGACTGGTCCACGTTCGCTGCATCTAATAAACAAGCACCTCACCTCGCCTTTGCATCCGCCCATTTCCGTCTGTCGCCATTGCCATGGGTTGCCCCGGTCCTGGTTGAAGTATATTCGATCCAGCTATCGAATCTTTATCCCTTCTTGCAATATCTCACTCACCTCCCGTCTCACCTCTCATCTCACGCCCTCTCCTCCTCCTCTTCCTCTCCGCTGAACCACACCCCCACCCAAACCACCACAATGTCCGACCTCGAAAAGAAACCCGGCGCCGAAGCCGTCCTTCACCACCACATCCCCTCCACCTTCGTCGTCCCCACCCCCGAAGAAGAATCCCGCATCATCCGCAAACTCGACAAGCGCCTCCTGCCCCTCGTCTTCACCCTCTACTCCCTCGCCGTCCTCGACCGCTCCAACCTCGGCAACGCCAAAATCGCCGGCATGGAAAAAACCATCGACCTCCGCGGTGACCGCTACATGCTGCTCGGTACCATCTTCTACATCGTCTACATCTGCTCCCAGTGGACCATGATCGGGTGGAAGGCCTTCAAACCGCACAACTTCGCCGCCTTCACCGTCTTGTTCTGGGGTTTCATCGCGAGTATACAAGCCGCGGCTTTCAACTGGGCGGGATTGATGGTCTGTCGTGCGTTTCTCGGGCTCGCCGAGGCCATGTTTGGACCCGGCGTGCCGTTGTATTTGAGCTACTTTTATCCCAAGGATAAAGTGGGCTTCCGGCACGGCGTGTTCCTTTCGGGTGCCGCGTTGGCGAACGTGTACGGGAGTGTGTTGGCGTATGGCATCTCGCAGATTCGAGGATCGATTGGACCGTGGAGGATTCTGTTTCTGATTGAGGGATTGCCCACGATGGTGTTTGCGGGATTTACGTGGTGGTTTCTGCCGGATAGCATCACTGAGGCGTCGTTCTTGACCGAGAGGGAGAAAGAGGTGGCGTTGTATTTCACTTCGCGGAATCAAAAGGTCGATGCTGGGCAGGAGACGGGTGTGAGGTGGAAAGAGTGGTTTTCCGCCTTCAAGGACCCGAAGAGTTTCCTGCCGGGGTTGATGTACTTTGGCTGGTGGGTGGACTGAGGTCTTTTTTGTCCGTCGACACCGAGCTAACACCATCCCCAGCAACGTCTCCTTCGCCTCCCTCCCTCTCTTCCTCCCCACCATCATCAGCGAGATGGGTCAGTCCACCCTCCCCACCCTCCCCCACCCTCCAAACTAACCCTCAACCCGTCAGGCGCCTTCACCCGCGTCCAATCCCAAGGCCTCTCCGGCCCCCCCTACGTCCTCTGCTTCATCGTCATCATCACCGTCTGCTACGTCTCCGACCGCACGCACATGCGCGGCCCCTACGTGGCGCTCTGCGCCCTCGTGGCCGCCATCGGCTTCATCATCAACGCCACCACCACCTCCTCCGCGCCCCGCTACGCCTCCACGTTCCTCTCCGTGTGGATTTTCGGCAGCATCGCGCTGTTGCTCGCGTGGATTGCGAATTTGAACGGCACCGAGTCGAGACGGAGTGGGGGTTATACGATCATGTATACGATTGGACAGTGTGGACCGGTGTTGGGGACGGAGATTTTCCCGCCGAGTGAGAAGCCGTTGTATCGGAAGGTGAGTTTGGGGTTGTATCTCTTGTCAATGTTCGTGGACAATGCTAACTGTGGGGAATAGGGCATGTGGGTGAGTCTAAACCTCCGAGGAGAGTAACAAGACCAGTTCGGTTTTCTCAAGCGACCGAGGACTAGTCTTGTGGCTTATCATCGTGCGTACCTCATTGCTTGGAGCATCGCTAACCTCTATCTCCTCAGATCAGCGCAGGCGCCTGCCTCATGGTCTTCACCCTCGCCGTCATCCTGACGTTCTGGCTGAGATGGGAAAACGCGAAAATGGACCGCGAAGGCGTGCCGGTTCCCGACCCGGACGATCGAGAGGACGATCTGTCCGACGAAGCGGAGGATCGACGGGCCCGGGCGCGGGTGAGACATATTTGGTAGATGGCGATGTGGATGAAGGAGGATGAGACGAAAAGCATGTTTTTCGTGGAGAATTTTGGGAGATGTGGAAGATCATGTATTCGAGCGAATGTGATGTTGAATATTTGTGAGAGTCTTGTCGTCGAGTGAAGAAGGTATCCACTTGACTTGACTTGCTCAGTGTCTTCTCCTCCGATGAAGACGGAGATGAGATTTGTGATCCGTCCGTGCAATCATCAACCCGCAGTATCATGTCAGATCAACCAAACCCACCTCCACTCCCACCCCTCTTCACCACCTCATTCTCTCATTCACCCCGCCCAATCCATTCGCAACGCACCACTCCCCTTTCGCCATCAATCTTCCCCATCGTCCGAGTGGCGGCGTGGCAGGCATGTCATGGTGGTGGTGGTGATTTATTTCTGCTCGACAAAAGTCAGTACGGATACACTGCGGAGAAGGGAATGAAGAATGTTGGGAGGCAGAGAGGAAGAAAGGAAGACGTACGCTGCAAGTGCACGCGCCCTGAGCGCAGGTGCACGAGGTGCAGGTGCAAGAGGTGTTTCCGCAGCCGCCCATTGTTTTTGATGATGATGTGGAGGTTGGTTGGTTGGTGGGTGTGGTTTTGGTTTTTGGTGGTGGAGTCGAATTGTTGTGTGTGTTTGGTTGTTGGTGCTGGGAGTCGATGTTGTTGTTGTTGTTGTTGTTGTTGCTGAGGTTGATGGAAGAATGTAAAGACGAAAGAAGGCGGGGTGTTATATACCTTCCCCTACCTCTCGGTGTTACATCCCACGTCGAACAACGCACTCGCCCTGTGACATGTGAGTTGTGAGTGACTTGTGCGTGGTACCTTCTTGCATCCCTCTTCGGCCAATCAAAACCATGGATCGAAGCGAAAGATTCAGGGTCTACCTTAGACCAAGACTCCCCACTTTCGGAACAGCACAATTCACGCGCAGAGCTTCCAGTCTTCATGTGACAATGACAATCACCCACGAGCTTCTCAGCTTTCTCGCCGCCGCACAATTCGCGCTGTTGTGCCGGGTGGGAGGGACGGACGGAGGCCTGTCGTTGCGATGAGAGTTGACAGAGTGGCGATGTGAGACCGCGTGGTTTCTGCTGATTTCCAAGGGCCTGCCCGTCTCGGAGAAGTTCGGACGAAAAAGTCACGAAGCTGGTGCTTTCTTGTTCTCCCTTGTCGATTTTTTTTCTGGAGCGGCAATCGCGCTTGATGTGCGGCAGAGGCCGATCGGGACGGTGAGTGAGCTGGCAGAGCCCGGTTGGAAGCGGAGACTGGACCGCATGTCGCTGGCATGCCGCATCTGGATCGGGACATGCTGGCTGCACGCTCGCCGACTCCCTGCGCTGAAGCTCTGCATTTTCAGGCGGAGGATTCCACTGTCCGAGTCTCGTCCAGCAGGCGGCACGCTCTCGATCGCCATCTCCAGTCTCCGAGCAAAACCGCACAAAACCCGCAAAAGTGGCCAAGGAACCATCCGATTCGGGCGTGGGGTTGGGAGGAGGCGCCGACGTTGGCCTGTCCGCACGCGGAAACCACGCAAGTGGGACTCACATTCCGTGGGATCGAGAAGAGAATCGTGGCGAAGAACAGTGGGTCGACGAGTTCTGTTATATGCCCGAATGAGAGCCATCAAGGTCGCTCTGAATTGGCGATTCTTGGCTCTGAATATTCTATGAGGGTGCACCTCGATGGCCGGCCGTACTTTGTTGTTCGCGCCGTGATACAGCGGAGTGCCTCGCCATCGCTCTTCGAGACCTCTTCGAGCAAGGAGGCTTTCGGGAGGGTCTCGCACTCTGGTGCATTACAAGGACGACAGCACAGTTGCGGGCTCAACGTACGGCGAACTATCCCAGCACCGCTGAGAAGAAAGGTCGTGTGGCACATCTCGGGTCATGTGCAACCCCTGGGGTGAAGGCATGAATTAAGCTCCCGCTCCTTGAGCACGACAATGGATGTTATCTCCGAGCCAATGCAAGATCGAAAGACTGTCGTTGTTTGCCCGAAGAAGGCGGTGATGCGACCATACAGCGCCATTCACTGCGCATTCACAATGCGCGTTGTACGGGTCCTGATCTCGAAGCAAGCATGAGTGTCCGTCCTGTGGCGAGTGCTGACACCGACGACTTCTATAGGTCTACCTTCTCATCAATTCTACGATAAGCTGACTTCTGCCTGGACCAGCCAACGACATGGTCCCGAGACGCCGGAGCTGATGCTCGTATGCATGAGCAGGGCGGTATGCATTTGACTCATTAATTATTCAAGTGGTCTGACAGACTGGCCACGGAGACTGGAGTCACGTTCCCTTTGATCAGACCATCAATCCTGGGCAAAGTTTGACCGGCAACTATACGGCTACGTTGGCAGCGAGACTCCATCACGATCCCCAGAACCTAGTCTTGCCATGGGACTGGAAATGAGAATCAACATGTCGCCAGGATTCGAAATGAGGAGCAGACGTGTGCGTCGTGAGGCTGACAATACTTAATGCACCATCTTGTCCTGTGTCACAATCCTCGACCGTTTCTCCACTACCACCGGTCTTCCTCATCATCTCCGGAACTCCAATCTCGGAACACTCACCTGGTCTCTTATCGCCTGCTGGCTTCCACTGCTTCCAGCACTCCACCACAAAGCGAAAATGCAGTTCAACCTCGTCTTCCTCGCCGGCCTCGCTAGCCTCCTGCTTCCCGTCCAAGTCCTCGCTGCGAGCTGCGGCTACATCAGCAGCTGCTCCGTGAACGCTCGTTGCGAGTGCCTGGTCGGCAAGCCTCCGAGACCAATCTTCGGAAAATGTGATGCCCGCAGGGTACGTTCTTTTCCTGTCGCGGCCGACTTGTGTTCAACGTATGTACGAGCTGACGCGCGGTCTTGCCAGTATTGCAATTACTAGACGAATCGAATCCACCCATTCACGCCGGACCGCCGCGTTGAGAAGATGTTTCCTCTTTCACAGAAGAACCATGGCGAAGGACTGCTGCCAGATTGGCTTTCGGAGGCTTGGGTGTGACGTTGAGGGTGCGAGACGGAGGCGGGAAGATCGAGATGGGAACGAATGGGAGCTAATATTGAGATTGCTTTTCCTCGACAAGGTGGGTATGTGGCAACACGGCTTTTCACATGGTGTTGATACGAGAAAGAATGTACGCGTGGGAAATGTAAGCTGTTGTCTTCTCGAACCTCCGACTGCCGTGACGAAGTGTCCAAACCTGTCTCCCAGTCTGATCAACTGCTTGAATATCCGACGATGGTGAAAGCGTTGGCACTGTGCGAGCAGATCCGCAACAACACCTTGATGGCAACTGCAGCACGAGCGCGGATCGTGGAGAGCTACCGCTCTTGGTCAACGATTGATGAATCCCTGAGCTCTGCTGGCAGGGATCTGGGATGCCAGCACACCGTCGTTTCCCTTCCCAATAACCCGAAATAGCAGTCTTGTGGCTCCAGCCAATGTGCACGTATTGGGACTGAGATTTTTCCGCCCCGAGCGAAGGCCAGCACGGACGAAGAAATGGGTTCCGAGACTCACACTGATACTGATAATGAGAGCGGTCGTCTTCTCGGCTCAGACAGCGACGGTCATCCCAGCCTTGAGAAGGACCGTGTTTCCAGCCTAGAGAGCGACCAGCTTGCCATCCTCCGCCAACACCATGCATCACGAGCGAAATGGAGGTGCAAAGCGCTGCTGGTATTCCTCTGGGTGTGCTCGTGCATCGTCTCGGCGCTCACAGGTGCATTCGTTGTATCTGAATACAACAGCCAGAGACGAAAGGAAATCGGTACATTCAGTGATGGGTTCAAGACAGACTTCCGTGAGAACACTCCCTGATAACGATGCCACGGAGCCACAGCTCAGCTCATGCTGTGAACAGGTCCAGCCAAGTCCTCCATCAAGATAACGACACGCCAATTCACCGGAAGTCCCCTCTTTCGAGACGACGGCGAAGAGTACATTCCGCCGGACTCCCCGAGCGTGGCATACATCGGCGCAACGGCAGAAGTGGACACAGCATGGGATGACCTCACTGAAGGTAACATCTCCTCTCGATGGTTCGACTCCACGATGAGCGCTGACATCGACCGACAACAAAGCTCGCTACTTCCTCCTCACGGACGAAGAAGCCCAGACGGCTTGGGGTGCAGACTACCGGCGATACTGGGACGGCAAGCGAGGAGGCTACCTCGGCGGTCTGGACATGTTCCACCTCATCCACTGCCTGGATTACCTCCGAAAAGCGCTCCACCCAGACGTCTACACGCTCCGCAAAATCCACGGCCCTCTGCATCAACGTAATGCAACTCATTGCCTCCACACATACGCTCGCTGACTTTTGCAACAGTCCACTGCATTGATCACCTCCGCCAGCTCGTTCAGTGCTCAGCGGACCTCACCATCATACCGACGATATATCACCCTGGTATTCACCACAACTACATCGACGGTGACCAGGTGCACACGTGCCGTGACTTTGAAACGGTTCATAGTTGGGTGAAGGACCGATATAATGGACCCGAGGCCGTCAAGCCTCGACACCCGAATGGAACTGTGCGAGAGGCGTTTGTGGATATGAGCGAGGAAGGGATGCCGGTTGAGTTTTGAGTGATAATGGAGAGGAATGAATGAGTGAATGAAGGATGGGGTGTGCATGTTGCCTTTGTCCCTTACTCGTCCCCTTCCATCAAAGTCGTCTTCCACGGCGACACAGTGCCCATTTCTCAAGCCAAATGTAGGTGTAACAGCGGGCTGTCAATCTGAAGTGAAGATATGCATATGTCGGTGCATAGCCGGTGTAGTAGTAATACAGGTAGTAGTGAAGTGCAGTGTAGAAACAGCTAGAAATGGCTAGCGAGGCATTCAAATTGCGACGGCGGAGCTGATTCCGGTGTACGTCTAATTGGTCGGTGCATTAGTACTTGCTCGGAATGCTTATTAAAACTAATGAACGGTGCATTCTTATTGGATAGTAGTTAACCGGGCTAGGCTCCGTTCGTAAGGCTCTACGGCGCGGCGTACGATACCCTTAAGTTATTATAGTTATTCTCTAGTAGTAGGCTAGTAGCGGTTCCTAATTAAATACGAGGTATCCGGTATACGGAAGAGGCCTAACTATAGTAGTTACTTCGATTTCTATCGGAGGTAGTAATTCTTTAAAAGGACGGTATTACTAATACTAAAGTACGGTAGCGCTTAAGAAGATTAGTAGTATTTATAAGCCTTTAGCGAAGTTAGCTTTAGGGTAGGTTAGTAAACTAGCGCTACTATTAATAGTATTAATAAGGGTTTACCTACGAACTAAGAGAGAACTAATATAGCGATAGTTAGCGTCCTTTATAGCTTTAGCTACTTCTT